>JADRCD010221525.1:56363-67404 GCA_019843815.1 Montemys delectorum | reverse complement strand
GGGCATCTCTTTCTTTAGGTTAGGGAAGTTTTCTTCTATAATTTTGTGGAAGATATTTACTGACCCATTACATTGGGAATCTTCACTCTCTTCTATACCTATTATCCTTAGGTTTGGTCTTCTCATTAAGTCTTGTATTTCCTGGATGTTTTGGGTTAGGAGCTTTTTGCTTTTTGCATTTTCTTTGACTGTTGTGTCAATGTTTTCTATGGTGTCTTCTGTCCCTGAGATTCTCTCTTCTATCTCTTGTATTCTGTTGGTGATGTTTGCATCTATGATTCCTGATTTCTTTCCTAGGTTTTGTATTGTCAAGGTTGCCTCTCTTTCTGTTTTCTTTATCATTTCTATTTCCATTTTTAGACTCTGGATGGTTTTGCTCATTTCCTTCACCTGTTTGATTGTGTTTTTCTGAAGATCTTTAAGGGTTTTTGTGTTTCCTTTTGAAGGGCTTCTAGCTGTTTACCTGTGTTCTCCTGTATTTCTTTGAGGGTACTATTTATGTCTTTCTTAAAGTCCTGTATCATCACCATGAGAAGTGATTTTATATCTGAATCTTGCTTTTCTGGTGTGATAGTGTACCCAGGACTTGCTATGGTTGAAGAATTGGGTTCTGATGATGCCAAGTAACCTTGGTTTCTGTTGCTTATGTTCTTACACTTGCCTCCTGCCATCTGGTTATCTTTAGTACTACCTACCCTGGCTTATTCTGACTGACGCCTGTCCTACCTGTGATCCTGCTTGTGTCAGAACTCCTCAGAGTCAATCTGTCTCTGTGATCCTGTTATTCTGGGATCCTGTGATCTTGGGCCTAGAGCACCTAGGAGTGGCGCTTCCTCTGGGTGTTGTAGGACTGACTGCAAAATTTGCTCCCAAGGTTTGCTTAGAGCACTAGCCCAGACAGACTGGAAGCAACCTGGAGCCACTGGGCTGGCAGAGTTCTTTTGTACCTGGGTCCTGCTGGTCCCAGTTACTTCCAGTGTTGGGACAGATGTTGATTCCTCCTCACCTCTGATCCTAGGTGTGTCAGAGCACCTGGGAGTGGAGCTTCCTCTGGGTGTTGTGGGACTGAATGCAAAGCTTGTGCCCAAGGTCTGCTCTGGACAGCATCCCAGACAGACCAGAAGGAACCCGAGACACTGGGCTGGTGGATGGAGTTCGAGACTCAATTTTTAACACTCGTGTTATGTATATAATTGTTTTGCCCACATGTATCTGTGTGGACTACATACATGCTTAGTATCTGAAAAGGTCAAAAAGAGTCTGTTGAATATCCTGAAACTACTTTGAATATGTAATGTCTTTGCAATTAAGCAATAAGATAATTTGACAGAAAATGGGGCAGGCCCATGAAGGAGGCCAGAGCTGACTCAGAACAGAAATGATCTTCATAGGAAGGCAAAACAAACAAAAACACCAGAGCCTTCTTCTCTGAAACACAACTCAACTACCAAGTGGGTACTGTGAACTGAACCCTAGTCTTCTACAAGAACAGAACCAACTCTCTATCTTCAAAGACAATATTTCCAAGAGAAAGCCAAAATTAGTAAAATAAATGGATGTATTTTAGATACACACATAATATCAAAACTTAATCAAGATTAAGATTGAAATAAACATTTAAACATCTCTATAAAAAGCAATGAGATCAAAGTAGTAATAAAATATCTCTGACAAGCATAGGCTGCAGAAGTGGAAGAGCAGCTGGGACAGGGTCCTTTCTACCTCCGTCTACAACTAGGATGGGCAGCTGATCCACAACCTTCTGTGAACCTTTCCAGCAAGCAGAGAACTTGTCTCCAGGGAGTGCTCTGACCCCAGGACTCAGGCAAGATCCCCATTTTCTCTCCAGTGACTTTCTAAGGTGGGACCAACCTGGAGGCACAGGCCACAGAACCTGCAGAGCAACTAGGACAGGTTCCTTCATTCATCCATTTGCATCCAGGAGGGATGGCTGATCCACAGCCCTCTGTGCACAAGTCTTACCAGGGGAGAGCTGATCTCCCAGGAGTGCTGACACAAGCTTACAGGCCCACAGGAGGAACAAGCTCTAGCCAGAGACAGCAAGAACATCTAACACCAGAGATTAACAGCGAAAAGCAAATGCAAGAATCTTACGCATAGTAACCAAGACTACTTGGCATCATAAGAAGACAGTACTCCCACCACAGCAAGTCCTGGATACCCCAACACACCAAAAAAAGGAAGATTTGGATCTAAAATCCTATCTCATGATGGTGATAGAAGAATTTAAGAAGGATATAAATAACTCCCTTAAAGAAATACAGGAGAACACAGATAAACA
The DNA here is from genome assembly GCA_019843815.1 of Montemys delectorum. Classification (NCBI taxonomy): domain Eukaryota; kingdom Metazoa; phylum Chordata; class Mammalia; order Rodentia; family Muridae; genus Montemys; species Montemys delectorum. Next base: position 65,102 of record JADRCD010221525.1, on the reverse strand, counting down.
GGTACAAGCCCTTAAAGAGGAAACACAAAAATCCCTTAAAGAATTACAGGAGAACACAAGTAAACAAGTAGAAGCCCTTAAAGAGGAAACATAAAAATCTCGTAAACAATTTCAGGAAAGCACAAACAAACAGGTGAAGGAATTGAATAAAACCATTCAGGACTAAAAAAAAAAAAAAAAAAAAATGGAAGTAGAAACAATTAAGAAATCACAAAGAGAGACAACTCTGGAGATAGAAAACCTAGGAAAGATATCAAGAGCCATAGATGCAAGGATCACCAACAGAATATAAGAGATAGAAGAGAGAATCTCAGGTGCAGAAGATATCATAGAAAACATTGACACAACAGTCAAAGAAAATGCAAAGTGCACAAAGCTCCTAACTGAAAACATCCAGGAAATCCAGGACACAATGAGAAGACCAAACCTAAGGATAGTAGGTATAGAAGAGAGTGAAGACTGCCAACTTAAAGGGCCAGTAAATATCTTCAACAGAATTATAGAGGAGAACTTCCCTAACCTAAAAAAAGAGATGCCCATGAACATACAAGAAGCCTACAGAACTCCAAATAGTTGGGACAAGAAAAGAAATTCCTCCTGTCACATAATAATTGAAACACCAAATGCACAAAACAAAGAAAGAATATTAAAAGCAATGAGTGAAAAAGGTCTGGTAACATATAAAGGCAGACCTATCAGAATTACACCAGACTTCTCGCCAGAGACTATGAAAACCAGATGATCCTAGATTGATGTCATACAGACCCTAAGAGAACACAAATGCCAATCCAGGCTACTATACCCAGCAAAACTCTCAATTACCATAGATGGAGAAACCAAAGTATTCCATGAAAAACCAAATTTACACAATATCTTTCTACAAATCCAGCCCTTCAAAGGATAATGAATGGAAAACTCCAACACAAGGAGGGAAACTACATCCTAGAAAAAGCAAGAAAGTAATCTTTCAACAAAACTAAAAGAAGATAGCCACATAAACAGAATTCTAACTCTAACAACAAAAATAACAAGAATCAACAATTACTTTTCCTTAATATCTATTAATATCAATGGACTCAATTCCCCAATAAAAAGACATAGACTATCAGACTGGGTACATAAACAGGACCTAACATTTTGTTGCATACAGGAAACCCACCTCAGTGACAAAGACAGACACTACCTTACAATAAAAGGCTGGAAAACAATTCTCCAAGACAATGATCCCAAGAAAAAAGCTGGAGTAGCCATTCTAATATCAAATAAAATCGACTTTCACCCTAAAGTGATCAAAAAAGATAAGGAGGGACACTTCATATTCATTAAAAGTATGATCTACCAAGAGGAACTTTCAATTCTGCACCACTATGCTCCAAATGCAAGGGCATCTACATTCATATAAGAAATTTTACTAAAGCTCAAAGCACACATTGCACTGCACACAATAATAGTGGGAGATTTCAACACCCTGCTATCTGCAATGGACAGATCATGGAAACAGAAACTAAAGAAAGACATGGTGAGACTAACAGAGGTTATGAAACATGGATTTAACAGATATCTATAGAACTTTTTATCCTAAAACAAAAGGATTTACCTTCTTCTCAGCACCTCATGGTACCTTCTCCAAAAGTGACCATATAATTGGTCACAAATCAAGCCTCAACAGATACAAGAAGATTGAAATAATTCCTTGCATCCTATCAGATCACCATGGACTAAGGCTGCTCCTCAATAACAACATAAACAATAGAAAGCCCACATACACGTGGAAGCTTAAAAAAAACTCTACTCAATGATATCCTGGTCAAGGAAGAAATAAAGGAAGAAATTAAAGACTTTCTAGAGTTTAATGAAAATGAAGCCACAACATACTCAAATTTATGGGACAAAATGAAAGCAGTTGTAAGAGGAAAACTCATAGCTCTGAGTGCCTCCAAAAAAAAAAAAAAAAAAAAAAAAACTGGAGAGAGTACACACCAGCAATTTGACAGCACATTTGAAAGCTCTAGAACAAAAAGAAGCAAATCCACCCAAGAGGAGTAAAAATAATCAAACTCAGGGCTGAAATCAACCAAATAGAAACAAAAAGAACTATACAAAGAATCAACCAAACCAGGAGCGAGTTCTTTGAGAAAAATCAACAAAATAGATTTAGCCAGACTAACTAGAGGGTACAGAGACAGTAACCTAATTAACAAGATCAGAAATAAAAAGGAAGACATAACAACAGAAACTGAGGGAATGCAAAAAATCTTGAGATCCTACCACAAAAGCCTATACTCAACAAAACTGGAAAACTTGGATGAAATGGACAATTTTCTAGACAGATACCAAGTACCAAAGTTAATTCAAGATCAGACAAATGATCTAAACAGTTCCATATCCCCTAACAAAAAAGAAACAGTCATTACTAGTCTCCCAACCAAAAAAAGCTCAGGGTTTAGTGTAGAGTTTTATCAGACTGTAAAAGAAGACCTAATACCAATACTGCTCAAACTATTCCACAAAATTGAAACTGAAAGTACTCTATCTAATTCGTTCTATGAAGCCACAATTATTCTGATACCTAAAACACACAAATACCTAACAAACAAAGAAAACTTCAGACCAAATTCCCTTATGAATATTGATGCAAAAATACTCAATAAAATTCTTGCAAACAGAATCCAAGAACGCATCAAAATGATCATCCATCATGATCAAGTAGGTTTCATCCCAGGGTTGCAGGGATAGTTAAATATACAGAAATCTATCAACATAATCCACTACATAAACAAACTGAAAGAAAAAAAAACATATGATCATCTCATTAGATGCTGAGAAAGTATTTGACAAAATCCAACATCCCTTCATGATAAAAGTCTTGGAAAGATCAGGAATTCAAGGCTCATACCTAAACATAGTAAAAGCAATATACAGCAAATCAATAGCCAACATCAAACTAAAGGGAGAGAAACTTGAAGCAATCTCACTAAAATCAGGGACTAGACAAAGCTGCCCACTCTCTCCCTACCTAGTCAATATTGTACTTGAAGTTTTAGCCAGAGCAAATAAACAACAAAAGGAGATCAAAGGGATACAAATTTGAAAGGAAGAAACTATTTGCTGATGATATTATAGTATACTTTAGTAACGTCAAAAATTCCACCAGAGAACTCCTAAACCTGATAAACCACTTCAGCAAAGTAGCTGGATATAAAATTAACTCAAGCAAATCATCGGCCTTCCTCTACACAAAGGATAAACAGGCTAAGAAAGAAATTAGGAAAACAACACCCTTCACAATAGTCACAAATAATATAAAATACCTTGGTGTGACTTTAACTAAGCAAGTAAAAGATCTGAATGACAAGAACTTCAAGTCTCTGAAGAAGGAAATTGAAGATCTCAGAAGATGGAAAGATCTCCAATGCTCATGGATTGTCAGGACTAATATAGTAAAAATGGTCATTTTACTGAAAGCAATCTACAGATTTAATGCAATCCCCATCAAAATTCCAAATCAATTCTTCACAGACTTGAAAAGAGCAATTTGCAAATTCACCTGGAATAACAAAAAACCTAGGATAGCGAAAACTATTCTCAACAATAAAAGAACCTCTGGTGGAATCACCATCCTGGACCTTAAGCTGTACTACAGAGCAATTTTGATAAAAAACAAAACAAAACAAAACAAAACAAAAAAACCTGCATGGTATTGGTATAGTGACAGGCAGGTGGATCAATGGAACAGAATTGAAGACCCAGAAATGAACCCCAAGGACAGCTAAAGAAATCCAGAGCAAAAAGAAAACCGTGGCTAAAGGAACCACCATACCTAATTTCAAATTATATTATGGCACCATAGAAATAAAAGCACCTAAGTTCGAGGCCAGCCTAGTCTACAGAGTGAGTTCCAGGACAGCCAGGGCTACACAGAGAAACCCTGTCTCGAAAAAGCTAAATAAATAAATAAATTAATTAATTAATTAATTAATTAATTAAATTAAATAAAATAAGAAAGAAAGAAAAGCACCATGTATTAGCATGCATACAGACATATACATAAGTGGAATAGAAGGGAAAATACAAACATAAGTCAACACAACTATAGTCAAATTTTACAAAGATGAAAATATAAACAGTGGAGAGAAGGCCGCATTTTCAGCAAATGATTCTGAGAAAACTAGATTTCAACATGCTGAGAAATAGAACTGGATTCTTATCTTGCCCTGAATAATACTCAATACTGGGTGGATCAATGACCTCAACAGAAGACCTGACAAACTTAGTCTTACACAGAAAAAAGTTGGAAGTCTCCTTCAACATATGCACAGGTATTTGGGGGAAGGTTCTGAAAACTCTTGTAGGTCAGGAAATGGGAAGTCATGAACCTATAAGCAGATGTCCATCAAAAAAAAAAAAAAAATCTCTCACTCAAGTGAAGAGGCCCACAAAATAGAAGAAAATCTTTGCCAGCTATTTATCTGACAGATAAATTAGCAGATCATAGTAGTATGTAATGATAGTTAGTAGCAGGTAAAATTAGTGTCTAGGGTATATAAAAAAAACTAAAATCCCAACAAAACAACCCTAAAAATTACGAAAATAAATGACCCAACTGAAAAGCAAGCTGTGGAACTGAACAGAAAAATCTGAAAAGAAGATATAAGATAGCTAGAAAGCTCTTTGAACAGTGCTCAGTCATCAGAAAAGTGCAGATTAAAAGCACTTAAAGAATCTATTTCACCCCGTGCGTGTGGCCATCATTTGGAGAACAAATGACATGAAGTGCTGGCATGAGTGCAGTAAAGGAGAACTCTTGCACACTGTTGTGGGAGTGTAAGCTAGAGCAGCTGCTGTAGAAATCATTCTGTAGGGCCCCCCCCCCCCACAAACCAGAAATAGAACTTGATGAGGGTGTGGCAAGCCTGTATGTATAAGGTGGGCTTTCGAGATGGCACTCAAGGAACTACACATGATATTAAATACTGTATTATGAAGTAACTTTGGATTAGATGGGTTTCCCCAACCATAGAGCAAGATGAATGCTCTAAAGTAAGCTCTTAGGTTTTAGTGTGCTGAATGCATGTTTCACATATACCACTTTTAGTTTACAGTGAGTTTATCAGGACACAATCCCATCATAAGTCAAGGAGCCTCTGGCCAAGTGGGACTTTGGTGCATTACCACTGGGAGTGGACTGTGTTATAAATGATGGAGAAAACAATTTGACGGTCTGCTGTAAAGCTCCCTGCACAGGGCGCAGAGTGTGCTTCAGCAGTAGAGTACCTACCGAGCAAGTGCAAGGCCCCACGTTGGTCCTCAGCACTGAAGAGGAGTCAAAAAGAAGGGAATAAATAAGAATAAAGTATACCCTCATAGTTTCAGTCCTAGAGTGACTGGAGAGAAATGATCTTTTTTTTTTTTTTTTAATAGTCAACTTTCTGATGCTAAAATAAAAAAACCTAAGACAATTAACTTAGGTAGAAAAAAAAAATGGACTTTTTAGCCGGGTGCTTCAGCGGTAGGGGTTGGATGCAAAGCCTCACAAAAGCTCGCCCACTGTTTGGTTACTGAGCTACAGCCCCAGGTCAAGACTCGAACTTCCAACCCCTTTTCAACAGTCATATTTCTTGGATCTTTGGCAAGAGTTGTACATATGGCAGAATATGTACATATGGCACAGGGAGCCATAATTCCCCTTTAAATGAATGCTCCCAATTCTGAGAGAAGACCTTCATCTCCTAACATTTCTACGACCTTTCAACACCACGACCTTGGGCATGAAGTCTTGAACACAGGATCTGGGTACCGTTTTCCTTAGTACAGCACCTATAGAACTATAGTACACGCCTAGCAGGCCTGCTCTACAGTAGGCAGGCACCCAGACAGATCTCAGCAATCCTAATTGCCCTGCATCCATCCATCTCTGTAATCCTTCCCTCTGAGTACAGGCCCAGCCCAGTGGCTTACCTCTAACATAAGAGTTATAGATTGTGACTTCTGAAATGAAGTTATAAAAAAAAAAAAAAAGCCCTCTGATTTCCATACTCATGGATTTCTAGGACCATTTCTTGCTTGCTTTTCTCTTTCTACAGAGGGGCCCATAAGCCAAGGAAACGAGTGATACTTCTGATCAATACTTAAGAAGAGAACAATCCAAAAGGTCACAGTTGAACCCTGCCAGTGCAGAAGAGCATGGGGATATGCAGTGTAGACAATACTTTCAACTTTGTGAGAAACTGTGAAGCAAAAAAACAAGCAAGCAAACAAACAAACAAAACGCCCTCCTAAGCTGTGCCTGAGGTCCTGACTCTCAGACAGTGGGAGAGTGATGCATGGTTATTGTTTAATATCAGTAGGTTCTTGTGGTAACTTGTTATACAGCAACAAATAACTAGTACCTATTCTTAATTATAAAACTATAAAATAAGAGAATGTTAAATATGGTGTCCATCCATAAGAAGAATCTAGTGTAACATCATAGGAAATTTTTAGTAGCTTTCCCGGAGACTCATGTGATATTTAAGCAAGACACTTGGCGTTGGAGTCAAGCATCCCTAAGAGAGACTCCATTCCTCAGTGAATTTGTGACCTCAATTTTCTTGCTCCTAATGATAAAAGTCTTGGAAAGATCAGGAATTCAAGGCCCATACTTAAACACAGTAAAAGCAATATACAGGAAACCAGTAGCCAACATCAAACTAAATGGAGAGAAACTTGAAGCAATCCCACTAAAATCAGGGACAAGACAAGGCTGCCCACTCTCTCCCTACCTATTCAATATTGTCCTTGAAGTTCTAGCCAGAGCAATTAGGCAACAAAAGGAGATCAAAGGGATATGAATTGGAAAGGAAGAAGTCAAATTATCACTATTTGATGATGATATGATAGTATACTTAAGTGACCCCAAAAATTCCACCAGAGAGCTCCTAAACCTGATAAACAACTTCAGCAAAGTAGCTGGATATAAAATTAACTCAAGCAAATCAGAGGCCTTCCTCTACACAAAGGATAAACAGGCAGAGAAAGAAATTAGGGAAACAACACCCTTCACAATAGCTACAAATAATATAAAATACCTCGGTGTAACTCTAACTAAGCAAGTAAAAGATCTATTTGACAAGAACTTCAAGTCTCTGAAGAAGGAAATCGAAGAAGATCTCAGAAGATGGAAAGATCTCCCATGCTCATGGATTGGCAGGATTAATATAGTAAAAATGGCCATCTTACCGAAGGCAATCTACAGATTCAATGCAATCCCCATCAAAATTCCAACTCAATTCTTCACAGACTTAGAAAGAGCAATTTGCAAATTCATCTGGAACAACAAAAGACCTAGGATAGCCAAAACTATTGTCAACAATAAAGGAACCTCTAGTGGAATCACAATCCCGGACCTTAAGCTGTACTACAGAGCAATTGTAATAAAAACTGCATGGTGTTGGTACAGTAACAGGCAGGTTGATCAATGGAACAGAATTGAAGACCCAGAAATAAACCCATGCACCTATAGTCATTTGATCTTTGACAAAGGAACTAAAACCATACAGTGGAAAAAAGACAGTATTTTCAACAGATGGTGCTGGCTCAATTGGCGGTCAACATGTAGAAAAATGCAAATCTACCCATTCCTTTCGCCTTGTACAAAACTGAAGTCCAAGTGGATCAGGGACCTCCACATCAAACCAGATACATTGAAACTAATAGAAAGTAAAGTGGGGAACAACCTTGAGCAAATAGGCACAGGGGAAAATTTCCTGAAGAGAACCCCAATAGCTTCTGCTCTAAGATCAAGAATTGACAAATGGGACCTCATAAAGTTGCAAAGCTTCTGTAAGGCAAAAGACACTGTCAATAGTACAAAGCAGCAACCAACAAATTGGGAAAAGATCTTTACCAACCCTATATCTGATAGAGGGCTAATATCTAATGTATACAAAGAACTCAAGAAGTCAGTCTCCAGAGAATCAAATAACCCTATTAAAAAATGGGGCATAGAGCTAAACAAAGAATTCTCTACTGATGAACACCAAATGGCTGAGAAACACCTAAAGAAATGTTCAATATCCTTAGTCATCAGGGAAATGCAAATCAAAACAACTCTCAGATTCCACCTGACACCAGTGAGATTGACTAGGATAAAAGACTCAGGTGACAGCAGATGCTGGAAAGGTTGTGGAGAAATAGGAACACTCCTTCATTGCTGGTGGGATTGCAAACTGGTACAACCACTCTGGAAATCAGTGTGGCGGTTCCTCCGGAAATTGGACATAGTTCTACCAGAGGACCCAGCCATACTACTCCTGGGCATATACCCAGAAGATGCTCCATCATGTAATAAGGACACATGCTCCACCATGTTCATAGCAGCCTTATTTATAATAGCCAGAAACTGGAAACAACCCAGATGTCCCTCAACAGAGGAATGGATACAGAAAGTGTGGTACATCTACACAATGGAGTACTACTCAGCTATTAAAAACAATGAATTTATGAAATTCTTAGGGAAATGGATGGATCTGGAGAGTATCATCTTGAGTGAGGTAACCCAATCACAAAAGATCACACATGGTATGCATTCTCTGATAAGTGGTTATTAGCCCAGAAGTTTGGAATACAAGAAGAACGACCCACAAACCACAAGAAACTTAAGAAGAAGGAAGACCAAAAGGTGGACATCTCATTCTTTCTTAAAAAGGGGAACCAAACACCCACAGAAGGAGTGGCAGAGATTAACTATGGAGCAGAGAC
>JADRCD010221525.1:44739-56353 GCA_019843815.1 Montemys delectorum | reverse complement strand
TGAGAGGCTCTGACAATACCTGACTAATACAGATGTAGAGGCTCACAACCATTCATTGAACTGAGTACACGGTCCCCAATGAAGGAGTTAGAGAAAGGTTCTATGGAGCTGAAGGGTTTGCAGTCCCTTAGGACAAACAACAATTACTAACTAGTACCCTCAGAGCTCCCAGGGACCCAACCACCAATCAAGGACTATACAGGGTGGGACTGAATGTTCTGGCAGCATGTGTATAGTAGAGGATTGCAAATTCAATCATCAATAGGAGGAAAGGACCTCGGCCTTGTGAAGGTTCTGTGCCCCAGTGTAGGGGAATACCAGGGCCAATAAGTGGGAGAGGGTGGTGTGGCAGGCATGGGGAGGGGGGAGGCAAAAGGAGTTTATTCTTGTTGATTTTGTTTGTTTGTTTGTTTTTTGGAGGGGAACCTGGGAAAGGAAAAATTTACATGTAAATAAAGAAAATATCTAATTAAAAAAAATTTTTTTTCTTGCCCCTAAAAGAGGGATACCACTTCTCTGCATGCTTGTTTGGGGAATCAAACAAAATGGCGCATATCCAGTTGCATGGTACAATCCTGAGCTCATAGTGAAAACTTGATAGTCATTAGTCTTCCTTTGCCAACTATCATGTTACACACATCTAACTTCACAATAAAATTTGAACAGATCTGTATGTTCTACAAAGGTCAGTCTAGCTCCAGTGCAGCTTAACAGGCATTTGTGGGGGAGGAGACAGACACCATACCTGATTAGGTCCTGGAGTTAAATGACTCCTTTACTTGAGATGCCAAATCTTTTAAATTCAGACTCCATTTTAGAGAACCTGACCTAAGTTTGAACTCAGGTAAACTAGCAGGCTGGTACCTAGCATGAGTTTCCAAGTTGTCCCCCAACAAAACCTGAGCCTAGCTCCAGTCTCTAGGCTAATCCCCAAGACGACCAGAGTTTCCAGGTTACATGCTCAACAAGACCATGTCTCCAGGTGATTCCCCCAACAAACCTGCACCCCGGGTTACAAGCTCACCCCCTACCTAACAACAGCCAGCACCTGCCAGTTATGTAAAAGGCCACAGTAGCTTTCCAATTAGATGCTTGCACATGTACTCCCTGCTTGCTGCTTACTATAAAGCCTTGCCTGATAGACATTTGGGGCTCCCCTACCACTAAAACCATCCTGCCTGACAGTGGAGGCAGGGGTAGGAGGCTGGGGCAGAGCTAACTCAAATAGAATAAAGCCCCTGCTGTGAGTTGCATCAAATGAGCTGCTGTCTGTATTTTGGGAGATCACTAATATTCCCTGGCACAACAACTTAAATCAATCCTAAAACCTGGTTGTTGAAGTAGACAATTAATCTGCTTTAATCTCCCCAGCGGCAGCGGCACCAGTCCCTTGCTACCCACTCCAATGTCCTGAATGAGGCTCTGACAGTGCCCAACTAATACAGAAGTAGAGGCTCACAGCCATCCATTGGACTGAGCTCAGGGTCCCCAATGAAGGAGCTAGAGAAAGGACCCAAGGAGCTGAAGGGTTTGCAGCCCCTTAGGACGAACAACAATATGAACTAACTAGTACCCTCAGAGCACCCAGGGGCTAAAGCACCAACCAAAGAACACACATGGTGGGACTCATGGCTCCAGCAGCATATGTAGTAGAGGCTGGTTTAGTCAGTCATCAATGGGAAGAGAGGGTCTTGTTCCTGTGAAGGTTCTATGCCCCAGTGTAGGGAATGGCAGGATTAGGAAGTGGGAGATGATGGGTTAGTGGTCAGGGGGAGGGGGAGGGAATAGGGGTTTTTACAGAGGGGAACTGGGAAAGGGGATATCATTTGAAATGTAAATAAAGAAAATATCTAATGAAAAAAGGAAAAAAAGAAAAAGAGATACGAAAAAGGAAAAAGAGAAAGAAATGAAAGACACACACTCACAGCCTTATATTTAATATGCCTTAATCAGCTCAAAGACCGGGCCACTCCCAAATTCCACGTTGCTAACACCTCCCCTCAAATACTCCTGAGTTATTACTTTCTAAAATCTATATTCTGTCCTTACTACCCTAGACCCAACAGGTGTGGGTGCTGGGGCACGGGGGAGGGAGTACTGTCTTCTGCAACTCTTAAGCCTGCATCATATTCCTTTCCTAGCATGGCAATTATAACTCCTCTTGGTTCCCTTGCCCACAAATCCCATCTCCTATCTCCTTGCCCAGCTATTAGCCACTGGCAACGTTACCAGTCAAAACCAACTTGGGGCAGGGACCCTCCGCATCTTAAATGTGGATTCCCATGCAATTTTGGGAACCCAAATAACACACTGCAAGCTTTAGCCCAGATCCACAATGGATGATGTCTTAGAGCAACAGTGCATGATTTACTCTTGGGATCTGGTATGTTCACCGGGGCTGAAGGGATGATCCTCATGTAAGACAATCAGATGGCAGTTGAAGTGCCTGAAGATGCACCTACGGCACTTTCTTCTCTCACTTTCCCAGTGCTTCAGCTCTCCCCACACGCCACTTGTATTCACTCCTTGGTGGGCTCCTGCCCCGATGTAACAGATAAGAAGTCAGTGATCATAGAGATAGAGCTTGAGAATGATCCAGGGTCTTTTCTGCCATATGTTGACAGTCAACCAAGCCACAGACCATCTCGGGCTTAAGGGGAGCAGGGAACGGACTCTGCTTCTTCACAGGGAATGGTATGTGTGTTCCCTTGCACATGGCAAGGGAACTGGTGGCGACAAATTTTCCTATCTGTCCTGGGGGTGGGGAGTGGGGGCTTCTTTTTCCTACCATTCGAAATGCTCCATGAAAGGCAAATATCTGTATCAGATGACAATGTCTTCCTCTTAGCCCAGACAGCTTTGTTACCTTGGGACTTGACCTACAGATTTCATCCTCCATGAAAGCAATTTAGCATGCTGTACTCAGAGTTAAAATCGAGGCCTTGGGCCAATCGGATGACTGACTGTTTTCATTCTCTTTTAGTGCTTTCTTTCCTTTGGTTTCCAGTAGTCATGGCTTTGAATGAATGCCGCTTGTTCGGATAATTCTTCCAACTAGAATAAGCCTCGTTCTTTAATAGATCTTTGTTCTCTTTTAAAGCGCACCTCAGTTTTGTCATTTGACCATTTATGAGATTATATCGGTTTCTAGTTTCTTGGGCAAAACTCTACCTTGTCATTTATCCTAAGCATGTGTGTTACCTCAAACATACTAGATCTGCTGCAAAATATTATTTGACTGGATGGATGGTTCCTTCTCACCAGAGTAATTTAATGCTGAGACTTTTATCTTCACAAGCATTTGTTTAGTTATTCAAGGATCAGACCTTAGAAACTTTAACGCCCGAATTAAGAAAAGATAATTGTTTGACTCTGACTCAAGCGGTATGAAGTGATTTGCTTTAAGTGTGTGCTCCATAGCAACAGACATGACCTCAGCCATGCCAGGGTCAGCTGAAGGAATATTTCCAGCTTTCAACTCCCACACATCATTCCAGGGCACCTGCATCTCAAATTCCTTTACAGCTGACTAATATCTGGTTCGGGTGGATATTTCAGATGCAGTATCCACTTAGTTAAAAATCTCCCTGAATTGTCTTCACCCCATCTGTAATAGCTCCTGAAAATTTGCCCAGCAAATTTTACTTCCATACCCACACTCTGAAGGAAGTCTTCTCTAAATCCTAAACCCTGGAATTTTCTAAATTTTAACATCTTGTTTTTCAACATATTTAGATACAGCCTGATTTAGATTTGGTGTTCCCCAGAACTGGACACACAAATAAGTAATTGGATTCTGAGAATATTTCCTTTTATTAAAGATTTATTTGTACTTATTTATTTTTGATTTCTCCTGTCAGAGTTTCTCTGTGTAGCCCTGGCTATCCTAGAACTTACTCTGTAGACCAGGCTGGCTTTGAATTCACAAAAATCCACCTTATTCTGCCTCCTGGATGCTGGGATTAAAGGCATGCACCACCATTGCCTGTCCTCATAATTATTTGTATTTTTTATTATTCCAAATTTTGTATAGGTGTGTGTTTGCATATGGGTATGTGTACATGAGTACAAGTGCCTATAGAGGTCAAGGCATCAAATCTCCTAGAACTGAAGTTACAGATGATTGTGAGCCACTTGATGTGGATACTAGAAACTGGACTTGGGCCTCCTAGATAACCCACCACTTAGCTTCAGTTATTATCAGTTAGTGACAAGTTATGTTACACCCATACACCAACCCATTTCCCTTTTCACTTAAAAGATTTTTAAGCAAATAGTGTATGTCAAGTAATTTGGTTCATATCTATGTAGGTAATTATCTTCAAAAGATAAGTATAGTCAAACTTTAGTATCCACATTCTGCATTTGTAGATTCAACCAACCACAAACCAGAAAAGTATAGTGGATATACACAGGCTTTCTCTTGCCATTCTCGGAGACAATCTAGTCTTACAGCTTTTTACATGTCATTTATATTTTATTAAATACCACAAATAAGTAATCTAAAGGTGTTTTAAAGTCTAAAGAAGAATATGTGCAGGTTACATGAAAATCTGTATCATTTTATAGAGAAGAATTGAGCATTTTTAGATTTTCATTTTCTCTGCAGAAGCCTAGAACCAAAGCCCTTATAGACACCAATGAAGACTCTAAAGCAACACAAATTAATACATAGTCACATCTAAAAGTACTCTAGGCACTCTCAGTTGCCATCGAGTTTAAATTTGCTCTCTAAGACATAATAAAGTTAGTCTTCTCAATTCCTGGACTCTGACACACACACGACAAAGTAAACATACACACTCACTCGTTTAAGATTCATACATGTGTTTTATGACACCTTTTATTATCCAGTGGAAAATGTGACGCCATGGGGCTTCTGGCTTTGCTATTACCAATGTTTATTAAGCAGAGACCTCCTGAAACAACTATATATATTCAGGTTTGTGTTTTTTCCCTGTTTGCTGTAAGGAGGAATATACATTATAGGGAACCATAGTTCATTATTAGAGTTTGTCAGGAAGAACCTGCTATGCAGTTTGGGTGGAAAACATTGGGAAATATCTAAAAAAGTGTGACTCACTCTCATCTGAATGTTATCCAAAATTTGAAGTACTTTATTACTGGATATCCCTGTAGGCATCGCTCGTGAAATGGACAGAATAAAAAGATACAAAAGTGATTTAAGAATGAAGGGTTTATTTTGGCTTACAGTTCCAGGGGATACAGTCCATCATGCCTGGGGTAGTATTGCAGCAGCAACAGGAGACATCGGTCACATCGAATCCAGAAAGTAACAAATAATGACTGCTTGTATTAGTTCATGTCCTTCATTTTACTCAGTTTAGGACTCAAGCCCACACAATAACACTACTCAGATTTAAGGTGAGTCTTCCCATCTCAGTTAAGCTAATCTAGACATGCCCAGAAATTTGCTTTCATGGTGATTCTAAATTCTATTAAGTTAACAATTTAAATCAATCATAATAACTCCACCTTTTGTCTACTTGACACCAGACAAATAACTTTTAAGCCATAACCTTACGACCCATCTCCATAGGCCATCAGTATTTGTCTGCTTTTCTATTGCTGCGATACAACACCGTGACCCATAGAAACCTGGGAGGAAGGAAGCTTATTTCATTTTAGAGTGGTGATTCAGCATAAAAGGAAGTCAGGCCAGGTACTCAACGCAGAAACCTGGAGTAAGAACTGACATAGAAGCCATTGAAGAGTGTTGGTTTCTGGCTTTCTCCCTGTGGCTTGTTCAGTTTGGTTTCTTATGCAACCTGAAACTGCATGCCTAGCAAGGTACTGGACCCTACCACATCAATCATCAACCAAGAAAATGCCCCGCTGTGTTTTTCTACAGACTAATCTGGTGGAGGTATTTTCTCAATTGAGGATTTCTTTTCTCAGATGCCCTTAATTTGCATGAAGTTGGAAAACAAACAAAAACCAATATACCATCTCATAATGCAAAATGCTTTTAGTAAAACTTCCAAAGTCCCCATACTCTTTAACGAGTCTCTGTTTTAAGGTAAAAAAAAAATTCAAGTCTCATTTGAGACTCAAGATAATCTCTTTGCTGGGAGCTCATATTCAATCAAAAGCAGCATTCACCATAATGTACAATGACACTGAGTAAATATTCCCATACTAGAAGAGATGACTGGGGACAAACCAAGAAATGATTGGATCAAAGCAATATAGAAACCTGCCAGGACAACCACTAAACCTGGTGGTTCTATGTCTGGCACCGAGAGATCCTGATGGAATCATCTGGACTTCATAGGATTTGAAAAGCTTATCTCTTCAGTTCTGCAGCCTACAGCACACATAAATTTTTTCTTGGGCCAATACTCCGTATTGATATTTTTCCTTGGTGCATTCCTCATAGCCCTGGCATTTAAAATATCCATTGCAACTCAAGCTTCACCTTCAGCTTCATGCAAGTGAAGCTTAGGGCATTTTTGCAGGTGTTCAGACTCTGCCACGAATCTCCTGGCCTCAGTAGATCTTTGGGACTATGATGTACAAGTCCATGAGCCTCTCATCCCTGCATGGTTGTACTGGCTGGTTTTGTGTGTTAACTTGACACAGGCCGGAGTTATCACAGAAAAGAGAGCTTCAGTTGTGGAAGTGCCACCATGAGCCATCTGTGGGGCATTTTCTCAATTAGTGATCAAGGGGGTAGAGCCCCCTTGTGGGTGGTGCCATCCCTGGGCTGGAAGTCTTGGGTTCTATAAGAGAGCAGGCTGAGCAAGCCAGGGGAAGCAAGCCAGCAAGGAACATCTCTCCATGGCCTCTGTGTCAGCTCCTGCTTCCTGACCTGCTTGAGTTCCAGTCCTGACTTCCTCTGGTGATCAACAGCCATGTGGAAGTAAGCTGAATAAACCCTTTCCTCCCCAACTTGCTTCATGGTCATGGTGTTTGTGTAGGAATAGAAACCCTAACTAAGACAATGGTTCACACCAGTACCAGGTGAATGATACTGGCAAGTTCTGCTGCCAACTCAATATAGAATTTTGAACTATAGTTACAGCAGCCTCTGTGTTCTGCCCCAGGGTAAACACTTCTCTTTGAGGTTGCTTTCCAGGATCAGATTGTCTCTTCAACAGCATTCAGCTAATGCTCCATCTTTTCAAATGAATTCACATTTTCAAAGATTGGAACCTGTGGTGGGTGGAGTCTTACCTCAGATCACCTCTCCTATTTTCACAGGACAGCAGCTGAGATTTCTCTTTCACAGCACTAACCTGTTTAACAACCACAGATGCTCTGTCATATGCATTTTCCTCGTCTGAAACTTTGAACTTGTTTGAATGCCTTTCCATGTCAAACTTCACACGTTTTTCATCTTTCTTATGTACGTTTTGTTCTCTCGTCCTTTATAGCCCTAGACAGGAACAGTAAGTAGAAACCATGACACAGCCTGAATGCCACTTATCATGACATTTCCTCTTCCAGACAAATGAGCCCATTGCCTTCAAGTTCAACCTGACCCATGCTCTCAGGACCCAGGCAAAATACAGACAGGTTCATTTTCAGGCCATCATATCAATGTCCCATAGCCTAGTTCCTAGTAGAGTTCTTGTTCCCCTCTGAAATCCCATCAGTTGGGCCTCTATGCCCATGTTTCAGCAATCTCATCTCCCAGGCTCCCTCTACCATGGGCCATTGAGCTCTACTTACAAGGGTCAAGGGTTTTCTAGCTCAAGGTTCCAAATTTGTTCCATAGTCCTCCAGTAGTTCAGTTCCAAAGGCTTTCAGACTACCTCGTCAGACCACAACAGTCCCACTGCTTGGTACCAATTTTCTGTATTCATTATTTTGTTGTGACAAGGCGCCTGGCAAAAGAAACATTAGGGAAGAAGGAAAGTTTGGTTTCAGGGTTTTTCGGCTTACATTTCCAAGGGGTTCAGCCCATCGGGGCGAGGAAGTTGTCACTTTAGGAACAAGAGACAAACATCACATTGTCTTCCCAGTTGGTTAGCAGGGAGCAATGAGTGCCTGTGCTCAGACTAACTTCTCCTTTTTTTAATTTAGTTTGGAGTCCCAGTCAGTGAAAACGCATTACCACAGTTTTGGTGAGTCTTCCCGACTCAATCTACTCTAGATAATCCTTCACAGAAATGCCTTTGGCCTCTCTCCCTGGAGATTCTAAACCCTATTGGATGGATGAGATTAATCATCACATAGAGTGAGGTTCTCCCTGGTAAAGAAGACATAGGGACTCACTCAGCAGGAAAGGGAAATATTTTATGTTTTGTTGTTTGAGTAAAACCTTATCTAAAAAAAAAATACTCTCTCATGAAGAAAAATTGAGCTGTGAGTATTAGGCAGGTTGATTGGGATACTAATTTCTAGTTAGAACTATCAGATCTGACCTAGAAGGGCTCTTTTTCTTTCTCACTGACGTGTCAGCTTCAGACTGATTCACTGATGTCACCTTCACTACTGATTCTATTAACTTTCTGTTCTTTCTTTCTTTCTTTCTTTCTTTCTTTCTTTCTTTCTTTCTTTCTTTCTTTCCTTTTGTCAATATTTACTGGCATAAGTAAATTTGATTGTGTTATTTTCAGGTGTTTATAGGCATCCTTAACTCTTGTCCTGAAGAAAAAAATGAATTTATATTTGAATTAAATTAATGAAAAAGATAAGTGTTTAAAAAGGTGAAAAATTAGCCCTGTTTTTTTTTTTTTCCAAGCACTCCCAAAACATACTTGTTTTGGTAGGCATCAACATTTAATCTGTGTAAAGCAGTAGTCAGTTCAACATTTCAAATAACATTCAGCTCCCTTGGACACTTAGATCACCTCTCACACTGGAATTTTCACAAAAAAGGCACATAAAAATGCATCACATATATATATATATATATATATATATATATATATATGTAAACAAACATGGGGAGATTATCAAACTCAAAATTCTGTAAAATGATATTCTTCCTAATTGTGCTTTACTCAAATATTTTCCATTTCGATTCATTTTAAAAAAATAGACACTGATTTCACTATTTCCTACACTAATTAGTCTGTACCCATCAAAACTAAAATGACACTAAATAGAGAGTTAGTTTGCACAAAATAAAATATTTGTGGCTGCTTGACTGAATTGAGATCAGGGCAGCTGTACTATTGAAACCAAAGTAGGTATTTTGTATATATCATTTAAAATATTTTTGTCTTAAAACAACAGCAGTAACATCTAATGCCACAAAAAGCAGTAAGCTATATATAGAGAGAAGTGTTATACCAACATGTTAGCATTCGTTTGGCTGCCCTTCTCCTGAGATGAATACCTTGGGCATTTGTTTTATTACATACTAGGACAATCATAACTGCACCATCAGACAGAATAATTGAATTCTAGTGCTTGCCAAGAGCTGTCTCTATTCCATGTTATCTGTAAGAAACCACTATGGACAGATGACTTGGGGAGACACACCTTAAACTTGCGCCTTTTCTTACTGAATGCTCATCCTGCCCTCCCCACTGTCAAATGGGTTTTCCATTTGTGATGAGCGGAAAGAACCCAGGTCTGTCCAGATGGACGTAAATGAGATAATTTATGAAGTTTTAAAATCACTATCAAAAAGAATGTTCTAACTTGGTTTTGAACCTCAAGCTCTAATGAGGCAAAGAACTTCACTCTTCAAGAACAGACTAGAGACCAGAAAAAAAAAATAGAATGGGAAGATTGAGCTGAGCACGTTAGGATGGATGGCCTGGAACATGGAGTTGTGATACGCATGGCGAGTGGGGTTCATTGTTACTTTGGAGGCTAGTGCTGGCTGTGCTGGGGAGACCCAATCAGACAGAACGCTTGGAAAAGGTCGAGTAGCATCAGAAATCTGCCAGTTTTCTAAAGCCTTAGGTCCTCACCCTCTAGCCTCTGGTGCAAGGCTTTTTCCCACCAGAGGGTCCTTGCACACTCTCCCTTACCCCTTGGGATAGGGGCCCCCTTCTCACCCTCAGATCTCATCCTCAGTGTTTCCAAATATGTAGTGAAGCAAGTTCTTACAGACTCTCCATCCATCTGCATTCACTTTCTTCCTATCTTGTCTGGTTATTTTATTGTTTTTATTATCTCTATTTCCTTTGTTTGTCTGTCCTCCCTAATTCAGCCCTATGACAATATGCACTATGTCTGTAAGCCCAGCACTAACTGGCTCAGAAGTAACACCCAACAAGTATTTTTAATTAATTAATTAACTAATTAATTAATTAATGGGACTATAGGACATACAAGTAAGTAAACTAAAAAGTGGAAAGGTGTTGCAGCATTTTCTAATGTGTCCAAACACATTAGAGCAGTGACAGGCCTGTGATTGGACAGAGAAAATATTCCAACATTAAGGAAGTTCCAGTAATAAAGAAAGCTATATGGGATAGGAAGTGGTGTGTGTGTGTGTGTGTGTGTGTGTGTGTGTGTGTGTGTGTTTGAGAGGGGAGGATTAATCAGAAGAAAGAAGCACAGATACATTTATTAAGCATATTGAGCACGTGTGCCTTAGTCAGAGTTTCTACTGCTACAGTAAAACACTATGACCAAAAAACAAGTTGAGAAGGAAAGGGTTCATCACTGTTCATCATCAAAGCAACTCAGGATAGGAACTCAAACAGGGCAGAACCTGAAGGCAGAAGCTGATGCAGAGGCCATGGAGGGGTGCTGTGTACTGGCTTGCTCCTTGTGGCTTTCTCAGTCTTATTTCTTATAAAACCCAGGACCACTAGACCAGGGATGGCCCCATCTATGATGAGCTGGACCCTCCTCCATCCATCACTAATTAAGAAAATACCCTGCAGACTTATGATCTTATGGAAGCATTTTCTTAATTGAGGTTCCCTCCTCTCAGATGATTCTAGCTCATGTCAAGCTGACATAAAACTATTCAGCACAATGTGCTTTATAAAGCCCATGCATCTGTTACATATTTTGTAATTTTTCTTTATAAAATTATACTTTAAATGTGGATACATTTTTTTCTATCATAACCTAAATGAAACATTCTTTTCCTGTCCTACATCCTGATGGAGGTCCAAGAACATACTTACTTAAAAATAGTTTTCAAATTTTTATGATGGTAAGATTATGTTATATGAGTTAGGGAAAATCAAGGAACACAGTGTAATATGACTCTAGTAAAATGGGCACGGGATTCACAAGAGTGAAAACCAGATTTGAGTTGTATAGAGCACCACCTCGCCTGGCCTTCTTGCTCTCTACAGTACTGGGTACACATCCATCTGTTGCTGTGTTGCTGCACTTAGCCATACAGTGTCTAGTGCAAGGCAAAGTCATGGTATTATTTTATTTCATCCATTTTTATTTCCTGAGGAAAAAAATGAATGAAGAGGCCAGTACTTTTATTTGATGTGCCACAATGACACACTTGCTCATACATAGAAATTTAGCCATATGTGGTAGTACAGGGTTTTAATTCAAGCACTCAGGACACAGAAGTAGGCAGATGTCTGGATTCAAGGTCAGCCTGATCTATCTAACAAGTTCCAGGACAGCCAGACCTACCATGGAAGAAAGAAAGAAAGAAAGAAAGAAAGAAAGAAAGAAAGAAAGAAAGAAAGAAAGAAAGAAAGAAAGA
>JADRCD010221525.1:33854-44729 GCA_019843815.1 Montemys delectorum | reverse complement strand
AGAAAGAAAGAAAGAAAGAAAGAAAGAAAGAAAGAAAGAAAGAAAGAGAAAGAAAGAAGAAATAAGGAAGGAAAGAAGAGAAAAGAAATGTAAAGTCAAGAACTTTGAAGTTTTCATTATACAAGATGATTACAGAGTTTTAGAATACAGTAATGATTTTAAGAGGCATTATGACCAATACAAAGTAAATAAAAAGTAAAACTTGAAGACATAATTGCAACCCATTACTATCATTTTAAAGTAGTTTTATGTTTTAATTTAGCAGCTATAAGTTAAGAAATCCATGTAAATGGGCAAGAAGAGAGAATTGGAGATTCTAAGTTCAGCCCCAGCAATACTAACCACATTCTTCTTGTCTGCTTCATCTTCAGACTCTCTCTTTTTTTTTTTTTTTTGAAACTACAAGATCATTTCTTGCCTCCTCAGACTTACTTTAAGCCATTGAAATTTTTTGAGTGATTTGTTATGCAGCTCTAACCAGCTAATACAAAAGATGTAGCCTCTTTAAAACTGGTATAACAATCTTTCAACAAAATGGCTATTTAATACACACAGTAGTCCCTCCACACATCTCTTCAACTTATTGTTCCTGGGGATGGTGGGAAAAGAAAGTATTTTTACAGCCAAAAGAAATGTACACAATTAACTTGGGAGGTGGCTTGTAAGAGAACAACAAAGAGTAAGATTGAATGCTTTGCTTGACATTTGTAACTACTGTATCAAGTTTGAACAAGAGAACTTTATAAGTTACTCTTTCTCTGAGATGAATGCTTTTCCAAATTATCACAGCTAATGAACCAGATTCTTACCCTCACCTAATGTCTGTGCCACCCTCCAAGCAGAACCATTGTTCACTGAAACAGTTGATGAATGACCTTATGGATAGACCATCTTAATACACACACCATTTCTTAAATGAATGTAACCTGTTCTCTGTGGGCTAAGAATAAAGTCACTCCTCAAGTCAATTAGCTTTGACCATAGCAGGAAGTCTGTATCCAAAAATCGTGCCTACAATTCATTCCTTGGCACAGCAGAACTGTCAACTCTCAGTTTAGCTACAATGGAGCTTTGGTGATGTGAGGGTCACTGAAGTACAGCCTTATTACAATGAAATCCAATGTCTAAAATTTGTTCTTATTTGGGGCTTGTACCACAGTAAGAGACAAGATTTTAAGCTCTACTAAACAGAAAACAAACAAACAAACAAACAAAAAGACTTTATCTATTTATGTTAATTTAAAAAAAATACTAGTAGTGATGTATTATTTCAAAATATACAATTAATATGTTTGGAGTTATTTAAAATTTATATTGAGAAAAATGTATGTATTTTCAGTATTGCTGTAGACAAGTATCTACATAAGACTGTTAAATTATTGTTTTATATCAAACAACATTTATAATACTCATTTTATTGTTATAATATTTTATACATTTTAAAGAATATGACAAAAAAGGTATTGTAGGTATTGAAGGGGGGGTCTCTGGGAGGAGTTGGGGTACAAAATGGAAACAAGAATGTGATTTAGTTCTATTTACTTACAATATGTTTTTAAATGTTAACGCATTCAGATAAATTGAAATCATGTATCTTTTCTCATCATAATACAATAAAACTTAATAAAAAATAAAATAAAATGTAAAAAAAAAAAAAGCTGAGTGAATTGGGAGGGGAATCTCTGTTTCTCAACTTTGCCCATTCCAAAGCCAGTAAATGAGCCAAGAGCCTCATAGGTGGCAGCTGAAGGCACAGGAGGCTAAATACATTCATCAAGTGAATATTGAACATATCATGGGTCTGGGCAGAGTGAGAGGCCTCAAGTCTCACAGTGACTGTGAGATTGTGCCCTCTTGGGATTTGACTGCAAGTATGTACATGTAAAAATGGAATGTGACCTAAACTTTCGGTGTGTCACATCTCTCAAACATAATTGTCTAGGCTGTTGCCAGTGTTCCAAGTAATGCCATTTTTAAATGTTTATTTTTTTTCCTGATGAGGAGGAGATATGTTGCATAAAGTAGAATAATCCCTTCTGGTCCTTGCCAGCTCCAACCCTCTCTATTTCCTATGAAGTTCCTGCCACCGGTTATATTTGAATGTGTGAACATGTTTCACTCAATTGTGAAGAAGAATGCTTTTATTAGGTTGAAATGTAAAATACATTAAAAGTATAAGAATGTAGGCTTTTAGTATAGATACTTTCAGGTAATTTCATGTATAGTGAATTCGAAATGAGTCGAAATGGCTGTATCCGGTGCTCGCCACAGCTTAGTTTTACACTCCTGTGTGAATGATGGTTATTATCACTTCCATCACTACTATCAGCTAATATTTTATGATGCCTTCATTAAGTGAAGGCATTGTACTAGGCACCATGAAGGACTTTACCTTTCTAGATGACAACGTCATAGAATGTAATGAGTGTCTCATTTTCTATGTCAGGGCAGAGGTAAGACTAAAGGTTTTGATATGGTGATAAGTTTTTGCAAAAGATAAAGCCCTGGAAAGCCCAGAGTAAGGCTTCAGAATATTCATTGTCAAAGTCCTTTATGGGAAGAATTTAATTACAGGTGCTCGGTGAGAAGAGGCCTAGAAACGGTGAGACGTTGCAGAGAGGTTCAAGAAGAGTAAAGCCTGAGAAATAGCTCCTGGACTCAATAGAAGGTGGTGCTGATGAGCTGTATGTAGTGAGACCAGATAGGAATCAGGTGGCAGGAAGTTATCACATCAGAGTGGGCCAGGAAAAAGAAAGAAAGGTTTGACCACAAAAGGAAACAAAAACATGAGGTATCAGCTGAGGAAAAGAATGAAGTCAAAGGAAGCTGTCCCCAAGAAAGTAGGAATTCAAAAATGACACGTTTTGCTAATCATTGAAGTTGACTGGTATATAAATGGGAATTCATTACATAGTCCTTTCTATTTGACAGATATATTTTGATGTCCTTAGAATTAAGTTAGGAAAATAGAGGCAAAAACCGAGCATGTGAGAAGAAAATAAAGAAATGAATTACAAGAGAATATTAGATGTATAACAGAGAACAGCAGCTGGTGACACATCTTGGGGTGTGGCACACCAAGAATAAGAGAATTTATGACACAAGACACAGAAACATTAAGAAAGGCAAGGATAAAATGTAGGTTAAAGAGGAAGGTGAAAAAACAAACAAAACTATAACATGAAAGAGAAGGTAAAGGGGATATTCCTGGCTTCCATTTCAATAAAGAGGGAGGAGTCACAAGAGTCACAGATAATATAAAAGACCTTGGTATGAAGCTAACTAAGCAAGTAAAAGATCTGTGTGACAAGAACTTCAAGTCTCTGAAGAAGGAAATTAACGAAGATCTCAGAAGATGGAAAGATCTCCCATGCTCGTGGATTGGCAGGATTAATATAGTAAAAATGGCCATCTTGCCGAAAGCAATCTACAGATTCAATGCAATCCATATCAAAATTCCAACTTAATTCTTCACAGACTTAGAAAGAGCAATATGCAAATTCACCTGGAATAACAAAAAACCCAGGATAGCCAAAACTATCCTCAACAATAAAGGAGCCTCTGGTGGAATCACAATCTCAGACCTTAAGCTGTACTACAGAGAAATTGTGATAAAAACTGCATGGTATTGCTACAGTGACAGGCAGGTAGATCAATGGAACAGAACTGAAGACCCAGGAATGAACCCACAAACCTATGGCCACTTGATCGTTGACAAAGGAGCTAAAACCATCAAGTGGAAAAAAGACAGCATTTTCAACAAATGGTGCCGTCTCAACTAGTGGTTAGCATGTACAAGAAGGCAAATCAATCATTCTTATATCCTTGTAAAAAGCTCAAGTCTAGGTGGATCAAGGACCTCCACATAAAACCAGATACACCCAAACTAATAGAAAAGAAAGTGGGTAAGAGCCTAGAGCACATGGGCACAGGGAAAAATTTCCTGAACAGAACACCAATAGCTTATGCTCTAAGATCAAGAATTGACAAATGGGACCTCATAAAATTGCAAAGCTTCTGTAAGGCAAAAGACACTGTCAATAGGACAAAACAGCAACCAACAAATTGGGAAAAGATCTTTACCAATCCTATATCTGATAAAGGGCTAATATCCAATATATACAAAGAACTCAAGAAGTTAGACTCCAGAGAAACAAATAACCCTATTAAAAATGGGGTACAGAGCTAAACAAAGAATTCTCAAATGACGAATACTGAATGGCTGAGAAACACCTAAAGAAATGTTCAACATCGTTAGTCATTAGGGAAATGCAAATCAAAGCAACCCTGAAATTCCACCTCACACCAGTCAGAATGGCTAAGATCAAAAACTCACCTGACAGCAGATGCTGGCAAGGTTGTGGAGAAAGAGGAACACTCCTTCATTGCTGGTGGAATTGCAAGCTGGTACAACCACTCTGGAAATCAGTTTGGCAGTTCCTCTGGAAAGTAGACATAGTACTACCAGAGGACCCAGCTATATCACTCCTGGGCATATACCCAGAAGATGCTCCAACATGTAATAAGGACACATACTACACTATGTTCATAGCAGCCTTATTTATAATAGCCAGAAACTGGAAAGAACCCAGATGTCCCTCAACAGAGGAATGGATACAGAAAATGTGGTACATTTACATAATGGAGTACTACTCAGCTATTAAAAACAATGAATTTATGAAATTCTTGGGAAAATGGATGGACCTGGAGAATATCATCCTGAGTGAGGTAACCCAATCACAAAAGAAAATACATGTTATGCACTCTCTGATAAGTGGATATTAGCCTAGAAGATCAGAATACACAAAGAACAAACCACAAACCATAAGAAACTCAAGAAGAAGGAAGACCAAAGTGTGGATACTTCGTTCTTTCTTAAAAGGGGGAACAAAATACCCATGGAAGGAGTTGTAGAGAATAACTATGGAGCAGAGACTAAAGGAAGGACAATTCAGAGAGTGCACCACCTGGGAATCCTTCCCATATTCAATCATCAAATCTAGACACTATTGTGGATGCCAGCAAGTGCTGGATAACAGGAGCCTGATATAGCTGTCTCCTGAGAGGCTCTGACAGTACCCAACTAATACAGAAGTAGAGGCTCACAGCCATCCATTGGACTGAGTACAGGTTCCCCAATGAAGGAGCTAGAGAAAAGACCCAAGGAGCTGAAGGGTTTGCAGCCCCTTAGGAGGAACAACAATATGAATTAGTACCCTCAGAGCTCCCAGGGACTAAAACTCCAACTAAAGAGTGCACATGGTGGGACTCATGGCTCCAGTAGCATGTGTATAGCAGTAGATGGCTAAGCCAGTCATGGGAGGAGAGGACCTTGGCCCTGTGAAGGTTCTATGCCCCAGTGTAGAGGAATGGCAGGGCCAGTAAGCAGGAGGGGGTGGGGTGGTGAGCAGGGGGAGGGAGGAGGGAACAGGGTTTTGTTTTAGTTTTTGGTTTTTTATTTTATTTTATTTTATTTTAAGTTTTTTTGGAGGGGAGCCTGGGAAAGGAGATATTGTTAATAAAAAAAATCTAATAAAAAAATAAAATAAAGAGGAAGGAGAAACTACGGCTTGGGAGGAATTTGAAGCATGTGAGACAAGGCTGAGATGACAGTGATGGAATGGTGCAGTAAATACACATCTGCTGATCGGTGGCAATGTCTGCCCAGTGGCAGTCATCATGAAAGTCTAACAAGCTAACACTGTAAGACCCCCCACCCCCAAGAAAAAGAATGAGACTAGCAGAGGGGCAGGGATGCCTGGTCTCTTCCAACATCAGAGGCCTTTGTGACTGCTAATTGGAAGTGGCTGCCCAAGAACAGAAGTGTGCTACAGCGAGCAGCAGCTCTTTGAGGTGCCTACAGACAGTAACGCAGGAACTCGAATGGGAGGGAGCAGTTAAAATGGCCACCAAGAGCAAAGTGGAAACTTAAGGAGGTGACCTCTGAGATGCCCATGAAGAACGAAGTGGGAACTCAATGGGTGTGAGTAGACACCTGAGCTGCCCACAGAGAGCAAAGGAGCAAAGTGAGAAATCAGGGGAAGGGGGCATCCATTTGATCCTAAACAAATACAACAGTAAACATATACAGCATCACCCTGTGGTCCAAAAACTGCCCTTAGGAACCTTGCTAGAAATGTATTCTCAGGGCCCACTTTAGGCCTTCCAAGTCAGAGTCTAGATTTTAACAAGACTGCAAATGATCCATTTGTTAGTCAGCCTTTGGTTTCTATAACAAATATTTAAAAATAATCAACTTAATAAAAGAATGGGTTTATTTTGACACACATTTTGGAAGTTTTAGGCACCATCAGTTAATTCTGTTGTTTTGAGGTCCATGGCAGGATGGCACATTATAGTTGGGTTTTATGTGGTAGAATAAAGATGCTCACCTCATGGCCAGTACATGACAAAAAGAGGAAAAGAATGAGTAGAGGCTCAACAATCATCTTTAAGAACATGCCCTCTGGTCATTTGAAACCTCTCATTAATTCCCACATTGTAAAATGGTCAAGCCCATCCTTCCCAGTGGCACCAAGCTAGAGGTCATACCTCTGATTCATGGCCATGTAAGATCCAGACTATGGTGATTCATATACATACTCTATTTGAGAAGTACTGATTAATAACTTTGCCAGACACTTTCATAGAACTACAGAGAATCACAGAATTGATTGACTAAGTCTCTGTCTTAGTAAGATGAAGAGACACCATAGCCACAGCAACTTTTATAAAGGAAAACATTTCATTGGGGCTTAAACATTTCATTGGCTTATAATTCTGAGGTTTAGTCTATTACCATAATGGCAAAAGCCTGGTGGTGCACAGGCAGACATGGTACTGGAGAAGGAAACTAGAGAGACAAGGGTTCTACATCTGGATCAGCAGGCATGAGAGAGAGAGAGAGAGAGAGAGAGAGAGAGAGAGAGAGAGAGAGAGAGAGAGAGAGAGAAATTGAGACCAAGAGCCAGCCATTAGGCCTGGCTTGAACTTCTAAGACCTCAAAGTTCATTCTCAGTGACACACCTACTCCAACAAGGCCACATCTCCTAATCTTTTCAAATAATGCCACTCCCTATAAGCCTATAGGGGCCATTTTTATTCAAACCACCACAGTCTCAATTACAAACTATTAGAGATAGATACTATGTGTGGTTACTAAGGATCCAGACCTAATAAGAAACACGATTCCTACCCTAGAGTCTGTCTACATTTGCCTCCACTCACTTACCACAGCCACACCACACCACAAGTTTCTGTGGATCTGGTATAAGATGTAGCCTAGAGCTCCCCACCCACTCCACCTCAGCTCAATCCCCTAGGACTGCCCTACCTGCTGCACTACCTTAGGGTTCGGGCGCAGTAGACTAGCAACTAATATCAAATAACCATCAGCATCCTAACTCCAGATGCCAGGATTCATCACAAACACACAAACAAGATGATAAACCATGACATCACCCTTCCCTCCACATCACCAGTTCCTTAGTAATGTTCCCCAAGAAGAACAACTTACATAAAATTTAAGACACAGAATTGACAAGAACAATTCTAAGTATACTCAACGAATTCAAAACATTCAAAGGAGACACAAGAAAATACATGAGAATGAACTTAAAGAGGACAGGGATACAATGATTAAAGTTTAAGAAAACACAAATGGCTGAATAAAAAAAAAACAATTCAAGATGTGAAAACTGAATTCAATAAACAGAGAAATACTTATCAGGTGTGGTGGCACACAATGTTAATCCTAGCATTCAGGGGGCAAAAACAGGCTTAGCTCTACAAGTTCAAGGACAGCCTAATCTATATGAGTTCTAGGATAAACCTGAGTATGTGATAAGACCAAATACAGACAGACAGACAGAAGATAGAATGTCTGAAGACAAAGTAAAGGAACTGGATCACTCAATCAAAGAAAATTACAAGTTTTTAAAAACTCACAAATAGAGTATACAAGGACGTTTGGGACACCATGAAAATATCTAATCTGTGAATTATTGACAAAGAAAAAAGACACTAAAGGAATATACCACCTCTATGATAGCTCTACAGAAGGTACTAAGGGAACTATTTTGAGTTCAAAAGAGAGATTAATACACAAAATGCCATAGAGTAAAAATGGTAAATACTAGGGTCTAAGAAAACACCACAAAAAAAGAAGAGAAAAGAAAGAGGAGGAAGAGGAGGAGGAAGAGGAGGAGGAAGAGGAGGAGGAGGAGGAGGAGGAGGAGGAGGAGGAGGAGGAGGAGGAGGAGGAGGAGGAGGAAGAGGAATGCTTAACCTAGCAGGGGAGATACTATGATCACAAAGGTGTTTTGTTGTTGTTACTATTGTTTTGTGTGTTGTTTTGTTTTGTTTTGTTTTGCACAAGACTTAGCCATTGTACTCCAGATGTGCTGACCCCTGCCATTTCCCCAAAGGTGGGAAACTAGATTGCATAACTTGTGGTAGTAAGACACTTCCTCCCAAAAACAAAACAAAACAAAACAACAACAAAAACCAAACAAACAAAAGCCAAAAAATAAGGACAAGAATAAATATGGATCTTTCAAGGATAACCCTAAATATTAACCCCAACACAGTTATGGGGGGAGATTTCAGTATCCTACTCTCCTCTCACTGTGCCAGATCTTTCTGACAGAAAGATACAAACAGATACACTGGAAATCAACACCACTATAAATCAAATAGACTTAACAGACACTAATTAGTACACATATGAAGCTGGAGAGAAGGTTCTGCAGTTAAGAATGTTTACAACTATTAAAAAGGACCAAGATTCAGTTCCTAGCATCCACATAGCAGCTCACAGCCATCTGTAACTGTGGTTTCCAGGAATCTGATTCTCCTGCCTGGTCTCCATGAGCTTCTTCATGCACATAGTAAAGTTGGACAAAATAACACAAAGGTTTATTTAAAAAATAATGCATGTATTTCACACCAAGTCATATAACTGCCTCAAAGTAGAACACATATTGGGATATAAAGCAAGCCTCAAAAAAAAATAGGAACTATGAAATAACAATCCTTATTCTATCTGATCACAACAGAATAAGTCTAGATCTCAATAGCAAAAGAAACTACAGAAGACACACAAACACTGAAATTAAGCAACACACTATTAAATATGGTCTCACTGAGGAAAGTAAAAGAGAAAAAAATTTTAAATCCCAGAACAGTATAAAAATGAAAACACACTAAACAGACTAAAAGATCTGTGGGATACAATAAAGGTAGTTCTAAGAGGAAGTTTGATTGTATTGAATGCCCATATCAAAAATCTTTACAGATCTCAATAAATAACTTAATGATATATCTTAAGTTTTTGGTAATATCACTAATAAATGAACTCCAAAGCAGTAGACTGAAATAATTAAAATCAGAGTAAGTTTAAGGAAATAGAAATTTTAAAAGTGCTGAGATTCATTGAAAGAATGAGTAGTTCTTTGAAAAATAAACAAGAGGACTAATCTTTAACCAAATTAACCAATAAGAATAGAAAGAAGACTTGAATTAATAAAATTATAGATAAGTAGTTAACAGCACATATGGCTCTACTCGGGACTTCAGATTGGTTTTAGCACCCATCTTGAGTGGCTCAAACTGCTTGTTATGCCCATTCTAGTGGACTACACACCCTCTTCTGGCTTCTGTGGGTGCCTGAACTCAGTTGCACATATCCACACACAAGTACACATGTATACAAAGGACTAAAAATAAAAACAAAACTTAAACTTATAGATGAAAAGAATGACATTACAACAGACATCGTTCAAATTTAGAAAATAATGAATACATATCTTTAAAAAAAAAGAACCATACACTGCTAAATTGGAATTTCTAGATGCATATGACATAGCAAAATAACCCGAGATAAGATAAGCAATAAAAAGACCTATAACCAGCAGTGATGAGGCAAAAATAAAATGTCACCCAACTAAGAAACATCAAAGTTAGCTGAATCCACTGCAAAAATCCTACCAGAACATCATGAGAAGATCTAACATCAATATTAACTCAATTATTCTATAAACTAGAGAAGGAAGAAATTCTTCCAAACTCTTCTGATGAAGTTGGTATTACCCTGATACAAAACTGGACAAAGACAAAACAAAAGGAGAAATTTCCCTGATAGTTAGGGATGCAAAGTTCCCAATAAGAGACTGGCAAACCAAATTGAAGATGGTGTCAGAAAGACCATTCATTATGATCTTTATTACCTCATTCCAGACATACAGGGACAGTTCAACACACATAAGGTTGATCGATGTAATACAACCCCAAAATGGATTTGAAGTCAGAAGTCACGTGACAAAAATCCAACATCTTTTTATTATAAAAGAGAGGCTAGAAATGGAGAGGAGATGCCTTAACATAACAGAGTATCCCCAATGGCATACTAAGTGGAGGAAAACTAGAAACATTCCCACCAACATCAGGAGCAAGGCAAGGCTTTCCACTCTCCCCATCCTTTTAAATAGAATGATTTATGTCTTCACTAGAGCAATAAAACAAGAGAGGGAAATAAAAAGATACAAATAGAAAATAAATAAAATTATTTCCATTTGTACATGGTGTGATTCTATCCCTAAGAGAACTTAACAACTCCATGAAGAAAACTCTTGAAGTTAACTCTTTCAACAAAGTGGAAGGACACAAAATTAGCACACACAAACAAAATCAATAGTCATCTTATAATACCAATGAAAGGTGTACTGAAAGAGAAACAATACAGGAAACAATCTCACTCACAACACCCACAAAAATACTTGAGAGTAAACCTAACCAAGTAAATGATAGACTTTTAAAAAATTAGTTTAAATCTCTCTCTCTCTCTCTCTCTCTCTCTCTCTCTCTCTCTCTCTCTCT
>JADRCD010221525.1:0-30458 GCA_019843815.1 Montemys delectorum | reverse complement strand
TCAATTGCCATAGATGGAGAAAACAAGATATTCCATGACAAAACCAAATTTACACAATATCTTCCACAAACCCAGCCCTACAAAGGATAATAAATGGAAAACATCAACATAAGGAGCAAAACTACACCCTAGAAGAAGCAAGAAAGCAATCTTTCAACAAACCCACACAAACCTAATTCCACCTCTTACAACAAAAACAACAGGAAGTGACAATTACTTTTTCTTAATATCTTAATATGAAAATTAATATTACCAACATATCCTAATTGATTGAAATCCAAAAATATGAGGAATTAGAAATTTGTTGATTGTCATCCAATGGTCTCTCTAATTTGGTAATTGGAGAAATAGGCCCAATATTGTACAATCTATATACATCTTCAGCTTGTTTGTTTGTGACAGTGTCTGACTGTGTACAACATAAGGGTCTTGAAATCTTGCTTCTCCTATCTCAGCCTCTCTATTAGTAGTATTGTTTATTTCATGTTTTTACACTATAATATAGTTTTCAGAACAGCTTAGATATTTCAAAAGTATTTATACAACCAAAAGAAATGTAGACAATTAACTTGGGAGGTGGCTTGTAAGAGAACAACAAAGAGTGAGACTGCATGCTTTGCTTGATGTTTGTAACTCTTGTATCAAGTTTGAAGAAGAGGACTTTATAAGTTACTCTTTCTCTGAGATGAATGCTTTTCCAAATTATCACAGCCAATGAACCAGATTCTTACCCTCACCTAATGTCTGTGCCACCCTCCAAGCAGAACCACTGTACATTGAAGCAAGTAGTGAATGGCTTTATGGATAGACCATTTTAATACACACACCATTTCTTAAATGAATGTAACCTGTTCTCTGTGTGCTAAGAATAAAGTCACTCACTCAAGTCAAATAGCTTTGACCATAGCAGGAAGTCTGTATCCAAAAATCGTGCCTACAATTCATTCCTTGGCTCAGCAGAACTGTCAACTCTCAGCTTACCTACCATGGAGGTAAAATTCTTTGGTGATATGAGGATCATTGAAGTACAACTTTATTACAATGAAATCCAATGTCTAAAAATTGTTCTTATTTGGGGCGTGTACCACAGTAAGAGATAAGATTTTAAGCTCTACTAAATACAAAACAAACAAACAAAAAGACTTTATCTATTTATGTTAATTTAAAAAAATACTAGTAATGATGTATTATTTCAAAATATACAGTTAATATGTTTGGAGTTATTTAAAATTTATATTGAGAAAAATGTGTAATTTCAGTATTGCTGTAGACAAGCATCTACATAAGACTGTTAAATTGATTGTTGTTTTATATCAAACAACTTTTATAATACTCATTTTATTATTATAATATTTTATAAATTTTAAAGACTATGACAAAAAACATATTATAGGTATCGAAGGGGGGTTCTGTGAGGAGTTGGAGTACAAAAGGGAAATAAGAATGTTATTTAATTTTATTTACTTAAAATATGCTTTTAAATGTTAACAAATTCAGATAAATTGAAATCATGTAACTTTTCTCATCATAATGCAATGAAACTTAAATAAAAAATAAATAAATAAAACAATATGGGGCTGGAGAGAAAACTCAGTGGTTAAGGGCACTGACTCCTCTTCCAGAGGTCCTGAGTTCAATTCCCAGCAACCACATGATGGCTCACAGCCATCTGTAATGGGATCGGACGCCCTCTTTTGGTGTGTCTGAAAAGAGCAATAGTGTACTCACATGCATTAAATAAACAAACAAACAAACAAACAAACAAAAAGAACTACCATATGACAGAGTCACACCACTCCTGGGCATATTCCCAAAGGATTCTACATCACAGAAATACTGCACATCCGTGTTCATTGCTGCTCTATTCACAATAACTAGGAAAAGGAACCAGCCTATACATCTATCAACAGATGAATAGAAAATATGGCCAGGCATGGTGGCACATGCCTTCAGTTCTAGCATTCAGGAAGCAGAAGCAGGAGGTTAGCCTAGTCTACATATTGAGCTCCAAGAAAGTCAAGACTACATAGAAAGACCCTGGACATTTGTTTTTGTTGAAGATACTGTCCTTCTATCAATATATATTTTGACTAACTGTCAAAATTCAGGTACTGTGGACGTTGGTCACAGAGGTTCTAGAGTCCTCCAAAATAATACAGGCTCTTGTCAATCCTCTTGATTGTCCATTAGAATTAGAATAAGACCCTGTTGCTGAACACATCACACATCTCAGTTGTAGGGTTTCAGTTGTAGGGTCGTGTTGACCCATGTCCGTTCTGCCACAGGAAATGCCACTTGGTGAGGCAGAACACAGGTTGTTTGGCTATTCTTATCCCACTCTACTGCCAGAGTGGGTGGTGGGATGTAGACACGGCTCAGGAGTGGGAAAGCCAGAGCTGGCTAGGAGGTCTCCCGGGCCTGTGATGAGGCTGGGGCTTTGAGGTTCTCAAGCTCTTGGGCATCCAGGTGTCTCTCTGGATGTCACAGAGAACAGAGTAGGGGCCCACAGGCTGAGGACACCTAGCCTAGGGCCAGGGGAAAGGGGAGCTCTGGCTACTTCCACGATGAGAGTCCTTGGCTTGACAGTACCAGATTTGGTGGAGGTTGTGGCTAGGAGTGTAGAGAGGCCTTCTACAGAGTGTGGCTCTGTAAGTGAAGGCCTTCTCCATGGCTCCCCACAGTGGACCTTGGTGAAAAGAGATAGTCCATGACTCCAAAGA
Source organism: Montemys delectorum (assembly GCA_019843815.1). Taxonomy (NCBI): domain Eukaryota; kingdom Metazoa; phylum Chordata; class Mammalia; order Rodentia; family Muridae; genus Montemys; species Montemys delectorum. The sequence goes on along the minus strand of JADRCD010221525.1, from coordinate 27,738 downwards.
GTTTATTGTCATGGTGGAAAATGGATTCGTAAAACCATACCCCACTTCTCAGGGTGGGCCTGAGATTAAATTCTTTTTGCAAGAAGGAATGTCTGGGAGGGGAAGCTTATTGGTCACACCCTCCATATCTCTAGGTGCCTCATTAGCATAGAGAACTCTGTTTTGAGCCTACTTGGCTGTGGTCACTTTTCCTATTGTCTTGATCTGAGATATTAAGGATTCTTCATCTACATGTGGAAGAGCTTGGGGCATTGCCTTGGGGAGCTGCTGCTACATGACAGGGGCCTGGTGCTGGGAGCAGGCGAAGCTCCTACTGTCCCTTCAGGGTCTCCAGGGCTTTAAGCCTTCACCTTAGCTTACCAGGCTTCCTGTCATGATCCACAGCCCCATACTCAGTTATAAAATGTAAAGAAAACAAGATGTAACTGAGCTGGAAATGTCCTCCATACTGACTAGCTTTCTAAATACCAGAATATGCTATTCAGGGAAGCAGAGGTATTTGTGGGTTTACCCAACTGTGAATACCATGAACCACAAAACCAATCTGCTGAGCAAGACGTGACTGCCTGTGCACTGGTAGCACATCTGGGGGGGGGGGGTGGCGGGGGATGGATAGTCCAAGGTCCTCTGGTTAGATTTGATGCCTACTCCACAGTGTCACACTTTGTCCAACAAAGCCACACCTACTGCAACAAGGCCACACCGCCAAATAGTGCCATTCCCAGCACCAAGCATATTCAAGCCACCACAAAAGACACAGATCCAAAGAGTATAGTCAGATTTATGGCTGAAAAAAAAAAAAAGAAGAAAATTCCAGTGTTAAGGTTCTTCTGCATTGAGTTGGAAGGTAGCAGTCAGCGTACCCGTGTGGAAGAGTGAAAAAAAAAAATTACTTTAAACATTTCATGTGAGATTTTAAGCTTAGTTGCTTTTAAAATCCACATGTGTGTTTTGAAGAAAGATGAGATATTTCGGTGATTGCCATTTGACTTCACAGGTAGTGCCAGAGAGATGAGTTCTTGTTGAGAGTAACTTTCACCTGTAACCATGGCAACATGGGTGAATGCTGAAACAAATCAATACTGGAGCTGGTTGCTCAGGACAGACTTACTGGCCAATGCTCACGTCTCTCTGAGAGGTTACAGCTATGCCCTTTTGTACTAAGACCAGTGCTAGAGAAGGCCACACAGCACCCCTTTGAGTCACGAGGCAGGATTAACTTTGCATTTATGAATTCAGAATTTGAAACCAACTGACATGTTTGACTTTGGGCATACACAGCACCTGCTAGATTCTAAGTCCAAGTCTTGGCACAAGCCATAGCATAGTATCTGCCTTCTAGAACCGTTCTGAGTGAATGTGTGAATAACATGGAGCAGTAAGGCAAGCATATCTGACCTGCAGGAAGTTCTGTGGATCCTGTGGTGATTTGAATAAGGATAGCCCCACGGGCTCATATATTTGAATGCATAGATACCAGGAAGTATAACTCTTTGATAGGATTATAAGGATTGGGAGGTGTGTCCTTGCTGGGGGAAGTTTGTCCCTGGGGGTAGGATTTAAGGTTTTAATGACTCATGCCAGGCCCAGTCTCTCTATTCTTCCAGATCAGATGTAGCTCTCTGCCACTGTTCCAGTGCCATGCTTGTGGCATTGCTCCATGCCATGATGATAACGGACTGCCCCCTGAAGCTGTAAAGAAGCTCCCAATTAAATGATTTCCTTTGTAAGAGTCACCTTGGTTATGGTGTCTCTTCACAGCAATAGGACTAAGACAGATCCTGTGATGCCTGCAGTGACTCCAGATTCGGAGACAGAGAAGGCTGGAGTGAGGCTCTGTCCTCCAGGTCTTCATGCCGTTTGCTCCCTTCATAGTCAAGTCTATTCCAGGCTAATGACTCTTGTAATTCTCATAATTAAACGACCTGGGCATGAAAAGGCTAGCCATGCCAGTCAAATTCCATTGTTCAATTTAAAAAACAGCTGGTTTATTATTCTTCTGGTCAGGGGAGGCAAGATGGTTCTCGAGCCTGCTCCCAGCTCCCACCTTACATGTACACCCATCTCCCCACAATCTACAAATCGTACATCAAAACCTTTCAGCCTTATCATGGTTAAATTTCCTTCCATCTGCGAGCACATACTATAAACGTGACCCTTTGAGAAATAAGAAAGCTCCAAATTTTCTACAGAGTGTGCTAAGGAATTCTAATCAGTCAAGCTATGTTATAACAGAAGGGTTTAATGGGTGTGCCCAGTTAGTGGCACTGGGTACTACATTCACAAACCAAGTTACATTCTACCATTTGGAGCTCTGGCTTGGCTTTATGGAGTTTCCCCAATACATCAACTATAAAAAGATTTTCTTTTTATTTTTTGAGAACATTCTCTCCTCTCCAATCCCTCTTTTAACCCCACCCCACTCTACTCCAGCTACCTTTTCTCCACAATCTTATGTACTCTTTAACAAAAATAAATAAATAAATAAAAACAAAAAACTGAAACACGGGGTCGGGTCAGGCATGGAGGTGCAAGATTTAAATCCCAGCACTCAGAAGGCAGAGACAGGTGTATCTCTGTGAATTCAAGGCCAGCCTAGTCTACAGAGTGAGTTCCAGGACAGCCTGTACTACACAAAGGGACCCTGTCTCAAAACAAACACTGAGTCAACTTAGTGCTTCCTGTATGTGTGTTGGGATAGGACTATATAATGAAGCATGGTTAGCGTCTCAGAGATTGAATTCCAGAAGAAAACTAACTCCCTCATCCCACCCCTACAGCCATCACTTACCAATAGCTCCTCAGCTAGTTAGGGGGGATCGTGAGACCCACCCCATCTGTGCTGGAAATTTGTATGACTTCATTTGGTACAGATCATCCAAGCTTCTGTGAATTTATATGTGCAATAACACTGCCATGTGCAGAAAACTCTGTTTTACTACATACATTGTTCCCTCTTGCTTCTTACAGTCTTACCCCTTGCTTTCTTCTACCATCATCTCTGAACATTGCACAGAATTCCCATTTAGAGCAGAGCACTTCACGGTCTCTTATTCTACACATATTTGCTACTTGTGGGTCTTTATATTGTCATCTACTGCAAAACAAAGCTTCTCTGATGCAAGCTAAGAGATGTACTAATCTATGTCATAAAGATAATAACTTGGGCAGTAGTTTGTCTATCACTAGATCCTCTTTTTATCAGAATAATATTAGGTTCTTCCCCTGGGTTCCTAGGTTTGGTTCCTAGTTAATAATGCTAAGCATGAGTTCCATTCTTATAGGAGAAGGTTTCTTGAAAGAAGTGATGGCTGATAACACTCCTGCAGAGATTTCAGATAAAAGGTAGAAAAATCAGAAAAGGAAGGAGGGAAGCTTGTCCTCAAAGGATGTTGACTGGGTTTCTATCTTACCCTGGGTGTATATACAAGCCTTCTAGTTCTTTAGTATAAACTAGATCCCAGATGTTCCTCCACCTCTCTCTGGCCACCAAATCATGCTGACACCTGCAAGCGTCTCAGCAAAGTTGACTGCCTACCCTAGCTTCTGAGCTTCTCAGCCCCTCACTAGTATTTTCTATCATTTCTCTGACATCCTTCATGGGATCTTGGGAAGTATGTTTTGGCAGTTTCTTCCAAGGCAAGCAAAGATTGGAACTTTAAATTTATATGTGTGAACCTGAATGTAAATGTGTGATCAGTACATAGAGACAAATATCTACTGTCCAATTAGCTAAAGACGTCAGTAAAGATGGACGAATATCTACTTTTCATCAAGCTAAAGATGCTGCTTGCCTGCAGAAAGCAAAGTTTTTGAGGGAAGGCCACAATGTGGCACATTGATTGACTTCTCTCCACTGAACAAATGGGTTGTTCTCTTTGTGTTGTGCTGTGAAGTTTGGCAGTTTAGAAGTTATGCAGTTACATCTCTTCCTCAATGCTAGAGGCCAGAGATCCCCCCTGTTCTGTTGAAGTGGGACTAAATCTAGTAGAAGGAAGCCCTTGGACTTCATCCTGCAGAAGATTCATTCATCAAAACTCCACTCATGGGAGGCCTACTTGAATTCTACCATTTTGCTACTCTTCCACTGTCTTCCTTCAAAAATTCCCCACCCACAATCTTCCATTTTTTTCTACAATTGTCAACTTCTCTCATTTCTGAGTCAGCTCTTCCCAGAGGACTGGGTACAGAATGGGGCTCTGTCTTCTCAACCATATATTGCTAATATCCCACGAGGACAGAAAGTAGACAATAAACCATCAAGCCAGAGCCTAGCAAGAGTTGGGAGACGAGGCAGTAGGTAAACATGAAGACCTGAGTTTGGATTACCAGCGCCCAACTAAAAGCCCAGCATGCCCATTGGTGCCAAAAAACCCCAGCACTCAAGGGTAGGGGGAGTATATTCAGTACATCATGCAGAGCTCAGTCTAAGTGTGATTGAGCCTGGTGGAGACAGAAGGATCCCTGGACCTTGCTAGCCAGTCAGCCTAGCAGAGACACCAGAGAACTCCAGATTCAGATTCAGAGAGAGCCCCTGTCACACAGGGATGGATGGAGGATGATAAAGCAGGATACTCTGCATCATCCTTTGATCTCCATACGGGCACGAGCACACACACATGCTCAGAGACATACATACACACATACACACACACACACACACAGAGAGAGAGAGAGAGAGAGAGAGAGAGAGAGAGAGAGAGAGAACATTAGCTCATCCCATTAGCACTGGGATGACTTTAAAGAATTCTCTAAGCCTGTTTGAGCTAGAAGGAAAATGCTAGTCTGAGTAGTAGGGAACACTAAAGATATTCATTTGTACTTGGGACTTTGCAGATGTTCAGCAAACACTTCCTTTTGTTTTATATCTCACACTGACCCTGTGTTCTCCCAGTATGTATACAGAACAACCAAGGCACACATTGTAGAGTCTTCAGAAGGAACCTCAGTGTCTGCCTCTCTATAATCCTTCCCCCAGCCAACTCCCCTGGACAGTGATCCCAGAGACTTGGCAAAGCATAATCCACTGTTTCCCTGGCCATGCCTGTCAAGGTGCAAGTGCTCCATGACATTTAGGTGTCAACTGTTTGCTTTTGTGGTTGTTTTGTTTTGTTTTTGTTTTTGTTTTTAGCAACAATTTGAACCCCTAAATATTTTACTTATTGTTCTTAGTTTTGACCTCTAGACTGTTAGTAAAGAGCTGGAAAGGATCTCTTCCTTACCCCATAGTCCTCTGGGTGATTCATCATTCAGCACCAGGATAAGCCAATGCATCATGTGGAGCTGGTGTTAAGTGTGTCTGAGACATCTTAAATGACACAAAGCAAGCTAATAACTGAATTGTGCTCCTGAAAGGTGACAAAGCCTCCTGCACAGGTGGCTTTTCCTTCCCCCTCAGCTTACTAGCTACCTCCAGTCTCATCCTCTCTGCCTCCATCCGCATCTAGCTTCTCCTGGGGGCTCTCTCGCCTTGTTCCTTAGACACAGGTTTCTATTCCTGAATGAAGTAACCAAACAACCCAATTAGAAAAATCAGTTTTGCTGATTCTATGACGTGTTGGGAAGAACATGGTATTCAATTACCTAATTGAGTAAACAAGTAAAGAAATACAGCAGTCAGGCCGTAAAACAAATCGCTATTCTGATTTTATCCTTTAAAAACTCCAGGCCTAAATTCAGCAGTATTCAATAACGCTGTGGAATTACTCCTCTATTAAGGAAAAGGAGCCCATTTGGATAAGCCTGGGTTTCAGGCTTCCCATGAACAAGACCAAAGAAGAACCAAGCAGATCATTTAATGTTTGGGAAACATAACGTTAATCAGGATATTAGTGGATTATGAGAGTGATGTATGTAATGCCTGGGGAATATTTCTTTATTTGGGCAGAGACATTATGAAATTAAAGGGGCAGTGCTGAGCACTGCCTGTCCCAGCCTTCTCTTCAATTGCAACAACTTGAATGTCTTGTCTGTGCTGGTGGATTATTAACAGAGGTTATTGGTCTCCATGGCAAAACAATTGAACGATTGCACAGAACGTAATCGCATTTATGGGGGTGCAAAAAAAAAAAAAAAACAGAAGACATAAAATCAGGGATATAAATGCCCATTGCCACTGAGGGCCTGCTGTAGTTGAGAAGTGGAGTGTTCCCAAGGTTCAGAAAGCTCTGACATTTGGTCCCAAATTTCTTATTGAACCCAGTACAGTCGCTGGAACACGCTGCTGCCAAAATCCCTGAAGAGACCTGTGAAGCTGGTGGTGAGGAGCCTTTGATCTCTGTGCTTTCCAGCGACACCCCAGCATGTGTACCGGGGGCTGTGCCAGGTGCCTGGGGGGCACCCTCATTCCCCTGGCTGTGTTTGGCTTGCTGGCAAATATCCTGTTGTTCTTTCCTGGAGGAAAAGTGGTGGATGACAACAGCCACCTTTCGGAAGAGGTCTGGTACTTCGGAGGAATCTTGGGAAGTGGAGTCTTGGTGAGTAGAGAAACCTTAACATTCTCACGACAGAGAATCTCCCTGTTTTCATCCGTTTCTCATTCAGTCCTTACTGCATGAGATGCCATTCTGAAGCTAACAACCTTTATGTAATGAAAAATAGCGTCTTAATATACTTCCCCTTTCCATTCGCGGCTGAGGACAGCTTCGTTGACTAAGTGGCTCATCCCCAAGCTTGAGCTGGGATCACCCTAGGACATTTGAGCCCAGAGAACCAAGCTAACAGCCACTTGATTACTTAACTCCAGTCAATCGTGGCAATAAGGATTAAGAACAGAACACAGTGCCTTATACAAATGGATTGACTTAGAACGAAGAGATGCAGAAGCTGTGAGTAAGCTCTCATTCAGGAACTCGCCGCTTCCTTATCATTTTGTTTCCAAAAACGCGTGGGACCTCCAGCTTGTAGTAGTAGAGGGGCTTACTTTTTACACACTGAGTATAAATATCTCCTTGCCCTAAAGCCACCCTGTAAATGAAGACTCAGCATATCGGCTCTTAAAATCTCCTCATCGAAGCTGAACAAAGGGAACCCCCATATTCAAAACTGCTATGAGCCATACCTACTGTTAAGTCTTCTTGCCCCCTTAAGCCCCTGAGACCTGAGGTCTTCTCTGGCAAGAAAAATGTGGGTTTCCCGTCACCCCAGACCCTCTAAGCGCTTCTCTTGCTGGCAGATGATCTTCCCTGCGCTGGTGTTCTTGGGCCTGCAGAACAACGACTGCTGCGGATGCTGTGGCAATGAGGGCTGTGGGAAGCGATTTGCGGTGAGTCGTTAATGGGGTCAGCTGGCAGAATCTCTGGGGTTCACTGTTGGCTTGTGCTGGGCAGCATGGGTGTGAGAAACAAGTAATCAGCCCCAGCCGAGACCCCTGGGTCATCTGGTATATGATTAAGCTCTAATTCTCACTGATACAGAATAATAAGAATACATCTATTAAGTTCTATAGCCTTCATAGAGGTGTAGATACATTTAAGTTTTACAAGTACAAGGAGATATCAGAGTTTTAAAATCAGAGTGAGGCCCCCAGAAAGAAGGCAAAGATGGGACCACAGGTTTCCCTTTGCCACGAAGAAGACACATGAGAACTTGAATGAGTCATATCCTTCTTCCAGCCCTCAATTGCCTCGTCATTGAAGGAGACTGGGGCAGGATAAAAGAAGATCTCTTCCCCTCCCTAAAAGTCAACTAAGCCTCTTTACCACAGCAGAGGGCACTCTTTATGGAGGCTCTGTATTTCTCACTGCCACTCAGAATCAGCTGCGGGATTTCAGCCTCTTCTCCTTTTTCATGTGGCCATCCATCTTTTAGTTGGTGAACTGGAGACTAGGGAGGTATCCGTGTTCCCAAGGGAGCGGGAGGAACGCTGGAATGTGGGTCAGGTCCCATTTCTGCAACTGGGCAAGACACCAAGTGTAAGATAAGCAAGCGGGGCTGGATCAGAATTCCCTAGATATGGGCCAAACCCTGGTACGAAGATACACGTATCCAAACAACAAAGAATGTTTTCTTTTAGTTATCCTCTGGTTGTTTTCATTTTATGAAGGAAAGAAATCCTTATTTTGATGGGGATAAGTCTTTGCTGTTTCTAAACCTTCAAATCCCCTTTGTAACAAAGGAAGGACAACCTAAAGCTCTAAGAACACAAGGGGCATGGGGTTGACTAATATTTAGTAACACTATGTTCATGCTTGCTAACGATTTCAGTTTTTCTTTCAAAATTGTGATACAAATTAATAAAACAGTGGCTTAAAAAACTGTCAAGCATTTGGGCATATGATGAGGCAAAAATACGATGGAGGTAGAACCTGGGTTTGATGAAGAGTAAAGGATGTTCCTGCTCCAGCTTCCCAGGATTCATGTTCCCATCGAGGAGACTCCCAAGCCAGCTTTAAGTTCTTGAAAGTCTGTCTACCCATCCTGATGCAGAACCTTGACATTTCTTTCTCATCAACATTTGTTGATTTAGTCCAGAAAGAAAGTATTTACACACAAAAGGCTGCTGTGCTCGGTGTCTTATATGTATACTGTAGTTTCTCGTGTGGCATCACATCATTCACAGACTATTCACCTTCTAGAAAGCCATTGTAAGTACCGAAAATAGTCACTTGAGCATTCAAATGGTCATTTTCGAGGAGCGTAAGAAGTAGCAATGGTGCGTTTGATATAATTATGTGTCAAATGTTCTATATACTTGATAAGGTTTTTCATATTAACTATAAAGGAAAAGAAGTGCTATATAAACATTTTTTCCCATCAGAGCATTTATAGTTTGTCAATGGGAGATAACAATTTGAGAAACAATACCAATTAAGGAATATGTATGAAAATAAATAAAAAACCATACCTGTCTTTAAAAATCTGTCTTTGCATTTCTGATGCTGAGGAGAGTGGAATAATGGCCAGCTTGGACATAACAAGTCCGCACAGGGAAGGCTTACTTGTGTGTTCCTAGGTTTCTCTAGAACCACAGGCAGAAGTAAAACCATGTCCAAAGTATTGTACAAAACTTTAATTTCATTAGATTTAAATGCAGAATACAGCAAGAAATTCATTTGTTTCCAGCACAGTTGAGCAAATATGTTCTAAAATATTTGATCTGGTCAATATATAACATCTACCAGGGCTCCTGAGGCCTCCAGGATATATGTCTTACTTCTTTTCAAGACACACACACACACACACACACACACACACACACGACTTCATTATTTAAGCACTACACTGGTACCTGAGTTTTGTAACTGTTCGAGGCATTTCCTTATAAATGGCCACTGCCCCAGTTGTCTGTGGAGCTCTGAGAAACTCTGCCAGTAGAAAAATCTGTGAGCAAACACTACAGAAGCCAGAGTGGCAGTCTCCCCTAGCCCCTCTGGCATTGTTATGTTTTTCTAGAACATTCCCCAAATGTTAGCTGAGCTTGCACCATTCTTGTCCTTCAATAATAAAAAAGCAGGAATTGGAAAGCAGCAGCCTTGTGGAGATAACGTGAACCTATGAACTGTTAACATCCTTGAAATCATCCATTTCAGTTTCATTGTGAAGCCTGAGAAAAATGAATCCGATGGTCTCTGTCTCACTGCCTCTCTGTCTCTGTGCATGTCTCTCTGTCTCTGGATCTCCCTCTGTGAGTCTCTCTCTCTCTGTCTCTGTCTCTCTTTGTCTCTCTGTCTCTGTCTGTCTCTGTCTCTGTCTCTCTGTCTCTCTGTCTCTCTCTCTCTCTCTCTCTCTCTCTCTCTCTCTCTCTCTCTCTCTAATATCTAACCCTCAACAGGCCCTTGTGAGAGGGAGGGAGACAGAGGCTCAGGCTCAGACTTGGACTCTCTCAGACTAATTAGGCTGAAATGAGCCAGAAAAGGGGAAGCCAAGTACCTTTCAGGGTGGCCTTTGAAGGCCTGACCTGCGTTTGTTTTTAGGTCACTACCTCTTTTTCCCATGCCTTGTCTGTTTGGTCAGAGCCCCCTGTACTCTCTTTAATCTTTGAGAAATGTTCATCTCCCAGGGCCCAGGGAGACAACTAATTAATTTTATCAACTTGTTCACTTAGGAAAGGGCCATTTAGAAACCTTGGACTTGACTCAAAGTTAAGTGTCTTTAATAATGGGATGGAAAGTAGATTGATAAGGAGACAGCCGGGGGCAAGGCAGACATCAAGTAATAAATCTCCATATCCCCACCCCAGGCAGGGCAGTGTGGTTGACATCTTGAAGAAAGATCTTGGTGTCATCATAAGGCAACTGTGTGCAGTTGAGTGAGCACTTCTTGTACTCAGCTAACCACTGCTCCCTACAGGCAGATCCTGAATATCTAGCTCTTTATTCCTTACAGGGGCAGGCAGATTGAAGGAAATTCAAGAAAGCCATTATGGAAGAATAGAAGGGAGGAAGGATTGCAGGCCCCAAAGGGGATAGGAACTCCACAGGAAACCCAACAGAGTCAACCTGGACTATTGGGGCTCTCAGAGACCAAACACCAATCAAAGAACACACACAAGCTGAACCTAGGCCTCCCCACACATATGTAGCTGATGTGCAGTTTGGTCTTCATGTGGGTCCTGAACAACTGAAACAAGGGCTATCCCAAAAGCTGTTGCCTGTATGTGGATGTGTTCTCCTATCTGGGTTGCCTTGTCTGGCCTCAGTGGGAGAGGAACAGCTTAGCCTAGCAGACACTTGATTTGTGAGAGTAGGGGATACCCAAGGGGCCCCACCCATTCAGAGAAGTAGAGTGGGATGGGAGAAAGATTGTGAGAGGGGGTGGCCAGGAGGGGGCAGTGAATAGGATGTAAAGTGAATAAGTAAAATAAAAAATGAAAAACAAACTAAATTTTTTAAAAAGGCAATGCTTTTAAAGGATGCATTAACATGAAGTAAGAACTTAGTATGGACCTACATTTCTTCATTGTTCTCTCTCTTTAAAAAGCGTCTTCTTTAGATAGGAAGGACACCCAGTAGTGAAATGCTTACATTCCATGTATAAGTCATCAGGTTTAGCCCCCAGCATACCAAATATTTGAAACAAAGGCAAAACAAAATAGAAAAGTAAAATCCTCTGCTGTAACATGGCTTCTGGTAATGACAACTGTTAACCGTGGAAAGACCTTACCAGAATCAGAGAAAGGGGATCACAACATCATTGTAAGGAGAAGGAGGAGAAGTCTCAGGTGAGTGTGCTGGTGTCAAGGATGTACAAACCCTGGATAAATGCTTGCCGGCCGACTACAGCGAGGAGTACCAGGAGAGATGTCTGGGGATTTCTAGACTTTCTCGGGCTTAATCCTCACAACAGCCCCTTGAGTGACACAAGGAAGTTCTCATTGTACAAATGAGGGAAGCCAGTCTGTACATTAAGTTTCTGATTGTAGTCTCCGTCGCTTTCTCAAGCAGAGCCAAAGCAGAAAATACAGGATACTACTGTTTTCAGAGAAAACCATTTGGGCTTGCTGTACACTGTAATTCCAGCACTCAGAAGACTAGGATTGGGAAAGAAGGAGGGAGGAGGAGAGAACCAACTTCAGGTAGCCTCTATAGATCTCTTAGAATGGTTGTCAAGTAGGAAGGGCCATGCCCACCAGAGGTACATCCGTAACACATTACCATTGCCCAACATGGCAAAGACTACATCCCTAGGCCACACACCTTTCCTCCCCTTCCAGCTCCCTGGTCCTTCCCGTGTGTTCTGTCCAATATCAGCATAGAATAAATTGCCAAAGACACACTCTGAGTAATGATAGACCTGGGTACAATTATCACTGGACCCTGATTTGGGGCAGGGGAGTCATAAAGCTGGCAGGGTGGCTTAAAAGACATTGGATTCCAGAAGTTTCTTATCATCTGTTTCAAGGGACACTTTGACAGCACACGATGTGGACATGCATGTTTAGCAATGTGGATAGAATGTGATGGGTGAGGGGTAGCTCAGCAGTAGAGCATTTGGCTGCAGAATGGGTTTCTGGAATGAGCATCTCACAAGAAATCTGCTTACTTTTGCTCCGTAGATTTTTGCGCGTTGTATTTGTAGAAAGGAAGGTGACGGCACAACAGTTAAAACATTGCAGAAAATAATAATAAATTATTATTATTATTATGTTACTATTATTATAAGTACTACTATTATTATAATACTATTATAAGTATTATTATAATACTAATGTATTGAGTATGTTATACTGTCACAGAAATTTTCTAAAATAAGTACAAAAGATCCCTGGTGTCTGGTGATTGAATGGCGTGCTAGGCATGTTTTAGTAGCTCACGCTACTTTAACTCTGAGGAATATCTGATTCTTCTAGAGGAGTCAGTAGTCACTACTGAATAGGTTCACTTACTCATTAATTATTATTGTTGAACCTCATTATACAGAAGAGGAAATGAGAAAGAATGTTTAACTTCTCAAGGTCAGATGGGAGGAGGCAGGACTCAGACCCAGGTCCTGCTACCTGTAGTTCATACCCGTTTGTGGTTATGTAAAGATTACTGTTCTTCTTTTCTACTTATTCCTTTCAGGGACACAAAGAATACTGCAGTACAAATGCTAGGATGAATGTTCACATGCTAGACTCCAAAATCTGGCAGGCAGTGCTGCTCTCAAGAGGTGGTGACATTTGGAAGCTGTCCCAAGTTCCAAGCCTATCCACTTTAAATGTCAATTTGGGAGTGGCTACCCTGACATAATTAATTTGATCTCAGTAAATTCCATTTTAATAAAAGATGTTTTAACATAAAAATTTATAACAAATGGAACTCAACCCATACTGGTTTAGGTCAGATTGTATCTGACTAGGCATGATGGCACAGACCTTTAATCTAGCACTTGAGGGAGGCAAATGCAGGTGGATCTCTGTGAGTCTAGGGCAGCCTAGTCTATATAGTAAGACCCTATATCAAAACAATAAAAAATTTAAAAATATCATATATTTATTGATAGTTATACAGTTACAGTGCACTTACCAACTTTTAAAGATATTTTTGTGTGATATAAATTATAGCAACATATTGTAAAGTGCACCTTCCTTTATGTGAGTGACCTATTCTGTAAGATTATGAAAATTAGAGTGTTTGTTTTATTTATTTTAGAGTAGGGTATTCCAAACTGGAACTCAAAACTATAACATACCACCTGTAGCTTTCTGAAACTGTAACTCAGTTCCCCATTTTTCCAGATACATCATAGAGTGGTATAAAGCACGACTTATCCACTTAAGCACAACTTATTCACTTAAGAATGACTACATTCCTCCCTCTACCACATCCTCTTCTTTCTTGGGAGAAAGCACTGCCATAAACTCAATGAACACCAGATCCATGAATTTTAAAACCTTTTACTACCAAAACAAATGACCTAAATAAAGATTATTCAATATGATAACCAAGTATGACTACAAAAAAAGTGGGAAGTGCCTAATCTGCACAAAATATGGTCATATGCCAGAGAACTTGTACAAGAAAAGCATGTATTTTATACTGATTACATGTTGAAGTGATAATGTGTTAAATATATAAAATTAAGCAACATCTTTCCTTTAGCTAGGCCATTTACATTATATATGAAATTAACGTTGTAGTCAGAGGTAGTCTAGAAGTTCAAACAGTTACACTCTGACAAAAGGGAACACTATTGCCCCGGTGGTGGTTTTTGTTAACCTGACTTCTCACTTGCATAAATGTGGATGTTTACATCTGTACTCACTCTTTGCCATTCCCCTAGATGGCTCAGCAGTTAAGAGCCCTGACTGCTCTACCAGAGGTCCTGAGTTCAAATCCCAGCAACTACATGGTGGCTCACAACCATCTGTAACAAGACCTGATTCCCTCTTCTGGTGTCTGAAGACAGCTACAGTGTACTTACATACAATAAATACAATAAATCTTAAAGAAAAAAAGAAAAAGAAAAAGAAAGAAAGAAAATTACAAATGAACACGCTCTCAAAATAACATCCATCCTGCTATTTTCTAGAAAGGGTCTCATAAGTCCCAGGCTGGTTTAAATTTGACAGATAGCCCAGAATGACCTTGAATTTCTGATTATCTTGCCTCTGCCTCCAAAAGCATGGATTACAGGTATACCGTTGTGTACCAGACAGTGTAGCATTCCTCCATCAATGAATGAGCAAAAAAAATGAGAGTGGAGTAAAAGGGGGGAGCATAGGACCCAAAGCTTCACTCTTAAAGTGCTAGGAGTAATAACAAACGACCCCTACCCTGTGGCCATCATGTTTAGCATCAGGCTGGGCAGGTATGCTGAACGGTGTGACTGGACGTAATTAATCTCCGCCTGACCTAAGAGCTTTGTTGCCTCTCTTCTTTCAGATGTTCACCTCCACATTGTTTGCCGTGATTGGATTCTTGGGTGCTGGATACTCATTTATCGTCTCAGCTGTTTCCATCAACAAGGGTCCTAAATGCTTGATGGCCAATGGTACATGGGGATACCCCTTCCACAATGGGTAAGGCTCCACTGTACAACGATCATAATGGTGTGACGGCCTCTCCATCATGGACTCTCAGCATGTCATCCCCTCAAGGCAAAGCTGGCTGTGCAGTTAAAAGAAATTGCATAGTTTCCGCTTCTAATTGTCCTTTTGACAAACACAAGAGATGTAACTGGAAGAGGATGCCTCAGTTGTCTGGAGAAAAATTCTTGTGTCACATGTCACATCCAAACATTAGCAAGTTGTATTAAATATTTTTGTCCTCGAGGAGTGTAGCTAGTCTAGAAGTCATACCATCTAGATGCATTGTCTTCAAAAGCATAAGCGAAAATATGCCTACTACATAGTCACCATAGTGATAGTCCCAGCAGAGTAGATGAATTCTACACTAGTGAATTGAATTCCATAATTCTAGCCATATTTCTACTAGTTGTTTGTGGTTTGTAGTGACTGAGGTGACTAGCAAACATACAGAACATTTCCACTTCGGTCCATGTGCTGTTATCCTCTGAGAAGCTTGGACTATTTCTCATCGGTTCATTATCTCAGACCCTCTATTTCACACAGTAACTGATTATCATTGGGAAACAGGAAGCTTGGCTCTTGGATATCCTAACACATAGAGAATGGGCCCATTGTGTGTGGGGGGAACCAACTCTATAGTATTTCAATAAACAGTTGTCCTTCAGCATCTACTGAGGTTCCAGGACATCTATAGTTATTTATACTCAATAACTTTACCCTTGCACAGGCTAGCACAACGTTTGCATATTGCTTATAATCCCTGATGCAATGTAAATGCAATGCAAACAATCGATACACTGTTTTGCTTAGAGAACAATGACGTGTTCACTACAGATGCCATTTTATCAGCTGCTGATGACCAAACTTACATGCGTGGAACCTGAGCATGCAGAGGGAAAGCTGTGTTAACTGAGACTCCTCTTTGTTCCTTTACAATGAAATCCTTAGGAGCTTTAAGAATTAAGTTCAGCTAGAGAGGTAGGAGGCACTGGCTCTGATCTGATGGCCTTGGTGTGTTCACTGGCATCAAGTACCGCAGCCTTATTCTCACAACTAACCAAGTCGAGCTCGGCTGTCATCCTCACATCACACGCAGTGACTCCAAAATGTTTCTTTCACTGTGGACCCCCATATCTTTCAGAGAGTTGTTGAGACTCCATCACTGTAGGGTCGGATTGAGGAATGTAGCACTTGGACACCAGCGGACTGAACTTTCTCTCGAGGTATTTTGTCAATAGCTCAGTCTCTCCCCTAGGAAGAATAAGGAAAGCAGTGGACTACTTCTTTCTGATGAACACTCCTGCTATTACTTCCATCAACGGCATCCCTGCAGTGCTACCACAGATTTCTGTGATGTTCTGCTGTGTAAAAAAACCATTGCCCTCCACGAACTTAATGTCAGTTAGCTGTGTCGAAAACAAAGGCTAGAGAAACAGAAACACAAGAGGGGCAAAGTACTACTCCAAAGCAGTACAACAACCCAGTGATTCTGACCTGGAAGCCCACTCACCCGCCCCTAGAGTAGATAAATTCACATCCTGCTTCAGACAGAATGGAATCAATGACCATGGTCTGGAGAGTGACCATTGCCCTGTAGATAACAGCAGGGTGACGGCTAAGGTAAAAGCAGGAAAGCGTGTTTCAGAGCGCTGTATACTGGTATACTGGTGCTTCGCATGAGGCCCGTTCTCACCATCCCCCCCTCCCCCCACCCTGGCTTCCAGTGCATTACTCTCCTGAGTGCTCTCATTCTATGTCACTTCATCTGTTCCTCACAGTGACAGAGAACTCAACCATCAGCAGAGTCAGGTGACCATCTCATAATTAAAAACAGCACAGTGTCAACCTGATTGGAAGGAACAAGATTTCAGAATTCTCCCATCTCTGTTCAGTGTAGAGGAAGAAAGCCCCCCCGGATTAGGAGTGAGGAGGAAAGGCAAATGTTACCAAGGTGGCTTCTGAGATTCCAGCTTGAACCAGAAAACCCACAGTCTCTCAATGCAGAGGAGGAGTGTAGCACTGATCTTCTTGGAAATGTTTGCTGATGGTGATATTAAAGAAGCAAAGAGTAAATTTTATATGCCACAATATTTATATTGGAGACACATCCTAGGGGAGAGCCATTAGGAGACACTTCTGCTTTACTTTCTTTTTTCTTTTGTAGGCAGGATCTCATGTGTCCCAGGCTGGTTTAAATCTGACAGATAGCGCAGCATGTAAGCAGGAAGTCCTGTGTGACCCCACAACTCCTACCCACTGTCTCTTGGGAACTATGCTACCCATTTCTCCCTCAAAATCTCACACCTTTAGACTGCTACAAGCCCTCCCTATACAGAAATTTAAGTCTTTTCCTGGATGGAATTCCTGTGTGCTAACAATAACTTGAATTACATTAGAATCCAGTCCTTTTTTTTTTTTTAAGATTTATTTTCCATTTTGAAATGTGTGTGTGTTTGTGTGTATGTGCAAGTTGAGAGGTGTCTACACATGAGTGCAGGGACACACAGAGGCCAAAAGAACACATCAAATTTCCTATAGCTTGAGTTCACAGGTAGTCATGAGCCACTCGTGTTTGCATCCTCTACAAGAGCAGTACAAACTCTTAATTATGGAGATGTCTCTTAAATCCCTATTTATTCTTATATTTTGCTTTTATTTTATTTGTATGGTTGTTTTCCCCATTTGTATGGCTATATACCATATTCCTGGTGCCTGAGGAGGCCAGAGGAGAGCACTGGATGCCTGAAACTGTACATGGCTGTAGGATCCCATGTAGGTGCCAGGAATTGAACCAGGTGGTCAGCCAGTGAGCCAAAGCAGCCACTGAACAGTCTCTCCATGTCCCCGATCTGTGTTATTTGTTTAGTTGAGTCATCTTGTTTTAGCTAACTATATATAGACAAGGAGGAACTTGAATGTCTGATCCTGCCTCCACCTCCTTAGTTCTAGAATTATAAGTATGTACCACCTCATCTCTTATGCTGTGTAGTAGATAACACTCAGGGCCCTGTGCACGCCAGGCAAACACTCTATCCACAGAAATGCATCTTTTGATTTATTTTGTTTTGCTTTGTTTTTGGAGTGGGTTCTTTTGCTTGTTGAGACAGGTTATCCCACCATAGCTTCAGGTTTGCCTCAAACTCAAGGCATCTTGCCTCCAACTCCTAGGTGCTGAGATTACAGCTGTGAGCCATCACACTTGGCTTAGATGCTTCCTTTTAGTTCTGTAACATGGTCTATTTAACGTAGCTTTGGATGGCCACTTGATAATTTGTGACAATAGAGTTGGTCTCTAATAACGGATACCTAGGATGAAGGATGCAGTGCATCCCTGTTGCAGCTTCATTTTCTGCTTCTTTATGAGGATGTGTGTGTGCTTATTCATCCTCTTGGCCGGCTCACTAACATTGTTCTGTCATTTAGTAGTTTGTGACCAAGACAAGTCACTTAAAGTCCCTGTGCCTCCATGTTCCCATCATCCACAAACAAGTATGGTGTGCCAGCATCCTTGTTTGTGGAGTGAGAGAAAAAGAGTCCTTGGTTTCTGTAAGCAAGCAATAAAGAAGTGACAATGTGAAGTGTCCAGGACAGTGTCTTCATGAAAGACCTACTCAGTGACATGTTCTCAGATTCTTTTTATTGTTATTAAAAAGGTATCTCATCGCGGAGCTTGTCTTGCACAAGAGAAACGGTAATGGTAACTTTCTAGTCCAGGGAATCCCATACCCATGTCTCCCTCCTCCCTGCATTTCTGTCGCCTGTAGTGATTATCTTGAAGACCAAGCCTTGTGGAACAAGTGTGAAAAGCCCCGTGACGTGGTCCCCTGGAATCTCACCCTCTTCTCCATTCTGCTGGTCATCGGAGGGATCCAGATGATCCTCTGTGCCATCCAGGTGATCAACGGCCTCCTGGGCACTCTCTGTGGAGATTGCAAGTGCTGTGGCTGCTGTGGGGTAAGTTAGGATTCCATCATTTCCTCTCAGAGCAAAGGAGGGCAAGGCAGGCCACCATCTCCACGTGATGAGGGGAAGTGAGTGTGGCTGCCTGGGAAAACCTAGCCACTCTGTGGTTCCTGCAAGCTCCTACAAACAGCGCATGTGGTAAACAATATTATGGCACCTGTAGTGACCCTAGTGACCATATTAGCTCTCTCTCTCTCTCCCTCTCTGTCTCCCTTTCTCTCTCTCTCTCTCCCTCCTCCACCCTCTCTCGGTATATGCGCATTCAACATTTACAAAAGGGCTTTGAGGAAGTGTTTGCATGGACATGGGCATGTTTGCATGGGCATGGGCATGTTCCTTGTAACAGCACATTGCATCTGACCTCAAATCCTCACTCTGTCCAGTGGAGAGGGTGAATGCACAACCTAAACAATTTCTGATACAAGAACATAAAAAGGGAAACTAGTCAAGAAGACTTTCTAAATTCCATCATTAAATATCAATAACAAAATATAAAAAATAAAAACAAATCTATAGGTACTAAAACAATCAACTTATTTCAACACATAACCAAATTAGATTGAGCAATGATGTATCCCCACACATTTATTATAGATATATTGAGACATGACTAAAATAGTAACTTTTTTACATTTCAAATAAGCAATATATGTATGAGTATAGACATATATATGAAAATATGTGTGAAAACACATAAGCAAAAATACATGATGACCTGGAAAGTCTCCCTCCCTCCCTCTACTCTCTCAGATTCTCCCAGGTTCTCACTATATAAACCTGCAAATTTTGTTACATATCCTCCAAGTCTTCTGAATTATTTTTATTTGCCAAGTGTGAAAAATATTCTCACTAAAACTCTAATAATTGAAAACACTAGACTAAGGGTATTGATAGACTAGTCCATTGGTAAAGCATTTTCCTAGAATACATGAGGCTCCATTAGCAGAACCATGGATGAGTGTGTTGGGGAGGTCATTTGAAAATAGAATATAAAACTTACATATTAAATAATATACAATTACAAAAATAAAAATAATACCTAAGAATAGAAAAAAACCAATGAAAATTGCTGTCAGAATTATTTTAAATGAAGACTTACTTTTTTCTTTCCTTCTAAATTATAGTATTACAAAAGTTCATACTCATGTATTGCTCTGAAAATATAAAAAAAAATCTTGGGGCTGGGGGAGGCAACAGGAGTTTGTTCTTGTTGTTTTTGTTTGTTTGTTTGTTTGTTTGTTTTTTGGAGGGGAAAGAGGGAAGGAAGAAATTTACATGTAAAAAAAAATTATAAAATATTGTAAAAAAAAAAAAAAAAAAAAAAAACCTGTATTGCCCAGATGGTTCAGTGGGTAAAGACACTGATTGCCAAAACTGTCAGCCTGAGTTCAATCCACAGGACCCACCCAGAGGAAGGAGACAATCAACTCTCAAAAGTGTTAACTGATCTCCCCTCAAGCAATGCACATGCACACACACATACACACACACACACACACACACACACACACACAATTATAAAGGTTTAATAAACAAAAATATGTTTTTAAATGCAAGTCTGGGTTCAATTCTCAGAACCCATAATGGAAGAAGTAAACTGCCTCTGCCTGCAGAGCTTTTGGGATTAAAGGCATGCACCACCACACTTGGTCTTTTTTTTATTTTAATCTTTAAACAATTAGAAAGAATGATTACCAGTTATCAGCCAACACAATATTTTTTGTGATAGCAAATAGGAATATTGAGTATTTGGAGGATAGATAGATAGATAGATAGATAGATAGATAGATAGATAGATGACTCTGTGGTTAAGAACACTGGCTGCTCTTCAAGAGAACCCAGGTTTAATTCTCAACATCCACATGGTAACATACAACAATATGTAAATCCAGTTACAATGGCTGTCCTGGAACTCACTCTGTAGACCAGGCTGGCCTCGAACTCAGAAATCTGCCTACCCCTG
This sequence comes from Montemys delectorum, assembly GCA_019843815.1. Taxonomy (NCBI): domain Eukaryota; kingdom Metazoa; phylum Chordata; class Mammalia; order Rodentia; family Muridae; genus Montemys; species Montemys delectorum. The sequence goes on along the minus strand of JADRCD010221525.1, from coordinate 7,360 downwards.
CCTCCCAAGTGCTGGGATTAAAGGCATACACCACCACTGCCCTGTTCAACTTTCTTATTTTGAAAACAAATCTACAGAAAAATTAGAGGAACCTACAATGTACACTGAATTCTCTCACCTGTATCCATGGTTTGTCAATGTTTGTTCCCCCTCCCTTTCTGAACTCTTAGAAAGTGATTTGTAGACTGTGAGACTCCATTGCTGTATATTTCAGTTCCAAATGCCACCTCACAAGGAATCCTTTCTTATGGGTAGTTTGTCTCTAATCCAGAGAGATCATCCCTAACCCAGAAGCATAGTATGGAAAGAACCCACTATCACATCTGCTAGTCAAATGACCTAAGGAAGTTGGCTGACTTCTCAGCATTCTGCTGTGCCAACTACCTGTTGGCTCACGTGTGCAGAAGGCATGCAGGTCTACTTTGGTTCAGTCAAGCTGAGAGCCTTCAGAGCCTAGTGTCTTTTAAAAAGTGATGGATGAGAATATTCCTTAAAATCCTAGCTGTGAGAACTGGGTGGGTGGCCAACTAGTGGCCAGGTGCCCTGACTTGGTTATCTATAAAATGGGAGATTATCTCAGTGTGTACTACAAGGTAATGGCTACAGATTGATTTTTGCATTTGTGAGACTCGGCAAATGATGCTTCTATTTGTTTAATCCCCATCTAAAACTCAAGAAGGCAACATAAGGTAGGCTTCAGGTCCTCATACCTGTGTATATTCACTGTGGCTTTCAACAAAGCACCCTTTTCACGACAATTGTGTTTACTAAAAAATTAGCCAAAAGAAAAACAGAAAAGCTTCCGTGCCTATAACCAAAAACAAGTAAACCACAGATTTAATTATGAAACTAAGTTGTCAAAGTGTTGAGAGTGTTCAGTAGGTAACAACACACTAATGGACAAGAGAAGTCAAAAGGCAGGAGAAAGGAGGGCTACAAGTGGGAGAGAAATGGAGAAAAGAAAGGCATCTTAATTAATTTTCTTTTCCTACCCTCTAGGGTGATGGACCAGTCTAACTGGTTATGATGAGCTGCTCCAAGTCTACAGTACACCTCGTGAGAAGACATGCCCCAGGTCCAGCCCTGCCCACATGTGTTGCTAATTCCTGTCTGGTTCCTCTCTGGCAGAGCTTGGGAGGCACAAGAGATCCTTTTCTCTCTCCAAACAACTTAGCTCAATCTAGAAATTTGGTGGGTTTGGTTTTTTTCAAATAAAAAAAAACTAGTTAGATAACTTTACAAATTAGGTCCTTTCTTGAATCCCAGAACAAGTTCAAAGCAGATATTTTTCACAACTTCCCATAAGAAAAGATAAAATAGACAAGGTCACTTGTCCTGCTACATTGTCTCTTTGTATATAAAGATGTTCATATTTTAGGAATATTTACATGACTCAAATGGATAAAACATTAAAATGAAAACCAGTTTTTCAGGATGCATTGGTGAGGAATGATTGCTATATTATATATAATTTTTATGTGAAGCCTGTTTTGACTAACTCGTCTGGACTACTTGTAACTAGTTTTATGAGCCTGTCATAATTTGCCAGGGTTCCCACGTGTATATTAAATTAATTAAATTCAGAATTAAAATAATAAATGTGTGTCTATGTGTGTGAGAAAGAATGAATCATACCTGACCTGCTTGTCCTCTTTCTTTTTATAAATGCGTTCTTGTTTTGCTTTTTATTGGGGTTTTATTTTGGGGTTTTGTTTGTATGGTTGGTTGGTTGATTTGGGGGTTTGTGAGGTTTTTTTGGTTTTGTTTGTTTTTGTTTGTTGTTTTTGAGATTTGCTATGTAATCCAAGCTGCTATAGAAATCCTGGTCTTCCCACAACCCCCTTCTCAATGTGGGTATTACAAGCATATGCCATCATGCCTGGCCAGCAAGCATTAAAAAGTCATATGACACTGACTTGGATAATAATTTCAGTTTACTGAAATTGAGAGCTCGCTAAGCTCTTACTTTATTAAGATTAAGAGCTCATGCTAATTCCATGTACTGTGATAATAGGTTAACTTTGGTTTTATTAGTCAAACACTAATGTGAAATCAAAATTCATTTGGCTTCTAATGTCACTTCTACAACACACCAGCTTAGAGGAATCTAAAAGTGAATTTGTAAGGAAGTCTCTGTTTCCCCATCTGTAAAAGGAGTATTGAAATACATGTAGCTGGGGTACTTTGACATCAAGTATGAAACAGGTTTTTAGCATAGTCAATGTAACTTGCAAATAATACAGAGGAGCTCGGCGGGAAATACCATCCAGACTCACTTCCAGAGCCGCCAATCAGGTAAACTGCACCGTGCTGGTTAGGTGCACTCAAAACTTGATCCTCATACCCACCACCTATTGTGTGCAGGCACTGAAGATGCAAAGTGACACATGCTATGATCTTGCCCTCATTATAGCACTGCATTGAACTCTGTAACGTGAGGGATCCTATCTAAGATGTGAAATTTAGCTGGCAGCAGAATTATGGCCAATTTGGTCAAGCAGATGGGCCTTTAGGATCGTCTGAGAGTTTAACATACATACACACACACATGCACACACACACACACACACACACACATACACACTACTTCAATTTGGTTTAGACCATTGGTCCTGAAATGTGGCTAGTTATCACAGGAAATACTCTATAATTACGTGTTCCCAAGCCCTAACTAACCTTCACCATCTGAATATCAAGGCAATGCTGGGAGCAACCATGTTGTGCCACTGTTGTCTTCTATGAGAGCCTGTCAACCAGGATAAAGTGTAAGCAGGCCAAATTAACACTCCCGGGAGCTCCACCTTCTTGGAGAGCATGCACACCAGTGTGGCCTTAGGAAAGTGCCTGCCCATCACAGCTAACTCATTCATTTGAGTTCTTTGATGGAGAAATGGGAATTGGGGGTCAGAGGACCAATTATGGGGGCTTTCACAGATTCTCTATTATAGAAGAGAAATGTGTGTGTGTGTGTGTGTGTGTGGGTGGGTGTGTGTGTGTGTTTATTCACATCTAATCTCATTATTCTCCACACGAAGAAAAGGAACAAGTATTTGGCAAGTTCTCATCCTGAGAGACAAGCTTCAAATCCTGTTTCCACAGGAGAGGGGAAATAGCATATCTCAGACAAAAGGACTTAGAGTGGGGAGCTAGAAGACAATGAAAGAAATTCTCCCTAAGGAGATCCCTCTCCACACTCATGTACATGTTTCTGTCCCTCCCTCCCTTCCTCTCTTCCTTCCACTCTTCTTTTTCTTCTTCTTCCTCCTCCTCCTTCCCCTCTCTCTTTCCTCTCTCTGCTAAGGAGATTTACATCCTTATCTGCATGAGAGAGATATTGGGAATGGTGTGGGCTTTTGGAACCTCAAAGTCCACCTCCAGTGACACACATCTTGCAGCAAGACCACTCCACCTAATCCTTTCCAAACAATTCAATCAACTGGGAACCACATATTCAAGCATATGAACCTATGGGGGCCATTCTCATTGAAACCCCCACAGAGACAAAGAAAATATCTGCCTCAGATGTATTCTTGAGAGACAAACATGAGGTATTAACATAATTGATAGAATTATTTTATGAACAGGGGCCAAGCCCCTGCTTTCCATTCTCCCATACTGCTAGTAAGAATATTCATATTCAAGATACATACTCAAAAAACTGTATTCTCGACAGCCTATTTTCATTTCTAACTTTAAATACCACAGTGCCCTGCTTTGATATGGGCTGTCTTGGGCTTGTCTGCTGTACTGTAGCATTATATTTTGCCTGTAAGCATAGGACCAATTGCACAGAAAAAGGGAAATAGTAGAAGGGGAAAGAGTTACTATGTCAAAAAAATGTTCCATGACATCCATATAATCTAAGGAACCTAGTATTGTGGCAATGGAGAAGGAGAACGTCTCTGTAGACTCGGCCAAGCATACTGGCCATACTCCCTGCTATATAGGCAAGAGACTGTCAAGAGCTAAGTACAGCAAATGTAAGGTAGAACAAGGCCAGCTCCTCCTGCTGTTCAAACCATGGTAGTGTTTGCCCAGAAGGGAGAGCTGCTCTATCTTGAACAGTTTAAGAAAGACGTGAAGGTTTCACAAGATTTCAAAATGGGCAAAATAACCAAATGACTAGACAGAACATCACAAGCAGATACCAGTCGTCAGACTACGCAAAGCCAGGTGGCGATAGGAATGGCTGTGGGTGGAAAAGGACTGGCACCACAATTTATCCAACAAGTCATGGGAAGCTTGGCATGTAACCCTTGAGATACAGGAGGGAAACTTCTAGAACATTGTGTAAGTCTGTTCATGGTAATCATCCAAGAGGGGAGATAGGATACAAATACACTCAGGAGGGAGGGGAGGGGGAGGGCAGAATAGGAAAGACAGAAGAGAAGAGGACAGGAGAGTGGAAAGGTAGGGAGAAAGGAAAGAAAGGGTGCAGGGCTTAAAACAGTTACCGAGAGGACCCACAGTGAGGAGGAAGTATCTGCCTTTCTACAAAATTAATCTGTCCTGTTCTTCCAGGTATCAAATTAGTTACTTTCATCCATCTGAAAAACTTTCTGAGATAAACAGTGTAGACGCTGAGGTCATTTTATTTGGGTTTATGCTCCGTTACTTTTAAGTCTGTGGAAGGGCAGAAACATTACAGTAGAAGGACAGCGCTGTGGAGAACTGCTTGCTTCATGGCAGCCAAGAAAGAGTAAAAGAGTGTCTTCAAATCTGCACGCCTAATGACCCCACGGAGCCATGTCCTCCTTCTAGGCCCCGTCCCAGCAGCCTGTTCAGCTATGAACTCGCCATTGAATTCATCCATTGGTGGTTAGCACCCTCAAAAAAAAATCCGTTCGCCTCTCAACACCACCACCACCTAAGGACCAATCCTTCAACAGTGAGCCCTTTGGAAGGATACTCCAAGTGTTATCAGTAAAGGCCCATTAAGGGAGACTAGAACCTATGACCTGAGTGGGTACCCACCCCTAGGAAGACAGGTTCACCTTAAGCTATGAGGAATTTAAATAAGACAATCATTCCTTTAATGAGATATTGTACTTTTCCTTCCCAGAATTCTTGACCCTTATTCATTGGGAGTCCCTGCAAACTCCCAAGAGGCTGCCATGAGGTTTATGAGTTCCAATCCTTCCTTCCCCACCCCCTGCCCCTTTTCTCCATGTCCTTTTCTTTCATATGCTGGACAAAACCTAAACAATCTTTTTCAGATTGGAATTTCTTACTCTTTCCCTCCCTCCCTCCCTCCCTCTCGGCCTCGTGGCTGCCTGCCAGTACATATGGTGGACCTATAGACCACTAATTCAAATAGCATGGCTTTTTATTTCCCTCTTTTCTCCTCCAGGCATCTATAGAGATTGGCAGCATGCCCGTCCTGGGACTTTATTTTAAACCCTAATAAATTATTTTCTTGAGCTTTCATTTGAGTCCACTATTAATTTCTTTTTACTAAGAATCTCAGGGAAGGACTTTGATTTTTCTGGTGTCATCTGGTGACTACAAGGTAGCTCCCAGGATTCTCGTAATGCACTCGATAACAATTCTAAAATTCTATGTATACGCACATACTCGTTACAGCGACTTCACTTGCAACAACTTAATTATCAACATCAGTTAAGCAGGAAGCTTGCTGTCTTCATATCTGATGCTGGAGCTTGAAGTGCTCACGGTAGGCTGTCAGTATGGCGATCAGATATGGATGTAAAAATCAGACAGAACAAGATGAAGTTGAAACCCAGGAATGAGCGGGAGCTCGTGAGGATGGACTAGCATGCTGTTCTTTTTCTTTCTGACATCCATGCTATGTGTGTCTTGTAGAAACGAGAAGCCTCTATCACAGGACTAGGAGGGTCAGAGGCACTAAGGGGAATCCTGGGAAAGAGGAGAGCCGCAGAGCCAGTTTGTGTATTATAGAGGTGAGGTCATGGGTCAGCAATAGCCTACATGAGCTAACAGGTAGCTGATGCTTTCCCCCTGCCCACCAGGATCTCAAGAATCCTATCTGGACAGTGCCCTGTCAGGCAACCCTTGAAGCGGGGATGAGGAGCTGTCACTCAGCTGAGCCAAGCTAACACATTATTACAAAGCTGCCTGCCGTGCCAAACTTAGAGGAGGGAAGTAGTTTTTAGTGATGTGTGTACATTAGTTTTTTTTTCTTTTTAAGAATTACTTTTAGGGGCTGGAGAAATGGCTCCGTGTTTAAAGAGTGCTGACTGCTCTTTAAATGGTCCTGAGTTCAATTCCCAGCCACCACATGGTGGCTCACAACCATCTGTAACGGGATCCAATGCCCTCTTCTGGTGTGTCTGAAGACACCAACTGTGTACTCATATACATAAAATAAAGAAATAAATCTTAATTTAAAAAAAAATTACTTTAAGTGATTGTGCATGTAGGGAGGTTCGTGTGCAGAGGTCAGAGGTCAACTTTGAGAGGTCAATCCTTTCCATCTGTCTTGTGGATGGAACCCGGGTGGTCAGGCTTGGTAGCATGCACCTTAACCTGCTGAGCCATTTCACCAGCCCTTCGTGTTGTTACTTAAGCTAGGCCAGGGTTTCTCAACCCCTATACCTGCTGCCAGTTCTACTGTATATACCATATTATAGCACCTAAAATTCTTTCCTTTCCTACCCTCGTATAGCCTCACCATTTGTGGCCCATGTGACTTCTCTTTTTCAGTTGGGTGTGCCTGATGCCTGCGTTCTTCTTCAGGGGACATTCCATATTCCTGGATTATCCCCACAGTAGCTCAGGCTATACTCCCATAGTTTGTTCAGTGGCTGCAGGGACCTCAGTCCTACTGCCCATGCCCTGGCCTCCCACCATTCCCTTTGAAATCTGGATAGAAGCTTTGGTGGTGACCCCAGACCTCTTATATTCTTCTTCCTTTCTTCTGGAGTGGGGAGGGGGGCTCCTCAGCATGTGCACTTCTTTTGAGCACTGGGCCAGGCATGTAGTAAGTGATCATTAAAGGAGATGTTAATCCCGTCGTATTAATGGAACTAAGTTGTCCTGCTCAGGAGAAACAGAAAGCCCTTAATGTACAAACATTTGGGGAGCATTTAAGATCACATATAGTAAATACGTCAAATTCAGTTGTTACGAGCTCTATTCTTCCAGACAACCAGAATTTAATTCCTAGCACCCACGTGGTAGCTTACAACCATTTCCAACTCCAGTTCCAGGGGATCTAATGCCTTCTCCTGGCCTCCAAGAGTATCAAGAGATACTCCATGAGTATCACTATGCACATAGTGAAAAGACACACATGTAGGCAAAATACCCATATACATAAAATAAAAGTAAATCTCTAAAGATATTAATATTGTGAGATGGCAAAAAAAAAAAAAAAAAA
>JADRCD010221523.1:20892-39140 GCA_019843815.1 Montemys delectorum | reverse complement strand
ATCTTAATACCTTCACCATTTCTTAAATGAATGTAACCTGTTCTTTGTGGGCTGAGAATAAAGTCACTCACTAAAGTCAAATAGCTTTGACCATAGCAGGAAGTCTGTATCCGAAAATCAAGCCTACAACTCATTTTTTGGTGCAGCAGAACTATCAACTCTCAGCTTAGCTACGATGGAGATAAAATCCTTTGGTGATGTGAGGGTCATTGAAGTACAGCTTTATTATAATGAAATCCAATGTCTAAAAATTGTTCTTATTTTGGGCTTGTACCACAGTAAGAGCCAAGATTTTAAACTCTACTAAATACAAACAAATAAAAAGACTTTATATATTTCTGTTCATTTAGGAAAATACCAGTAATGATGTATTATTTTGAAGTATACAGTTAATATGTTTGGAGTTATTTAAAATTTATATTGCAAAAAATGTATTTTCACTATTGCTCTAGACGAGCATCTACATAAGACTCTTAAATTGATTGTTGTTTTATATCAAAAAACTTTTATTTTACTTATTTGTATTGTTATAATATTTTATAAATTTTAAGGAATATGACAAAAACGATATTGTAGGTATTGAAGGGGGGGTCTCTGGGAGGAGTGGGGATACAAAAGGGAAACAAGAATGTGATTTAATCCTATTTACTTAAAATATGTTTTTAAATGTTAATAAATTCAGATAAATTGAAAAAAAATGTAAATAAATTCCAAGACTTTGGAAATTAGTTACAGAGCTCCAGTATGTGGAATCCTGCATACTCTTCTCATTCTTAATCCCTAACTACTCCCTCTCTATGACAGTAATTCTCAGTTGTCATTTAAGTAAAATTGACTAGCATATAACCGACGGAGATTAGCTTATTTTATTTCATATCCTTCCCTTAAGGTTCCTACAAATGACTGCATGTATCAAAAGCATGTGTATTCTTACTGTTCACTCCCATGGTAAGATTCTACCACAGTTGATATATGTACCAGAAGGGCATTTGGGCAGGTTCTAGTGTTTATCTAGTGCAATAAAGCTGAGTAAATACTCATGCATTAAAAAAAAAAAAGAAAATTATTCTTTAAAAACCTTTGAATAACATTATAGAATCAATAAACAGTCTGTGAGTTAGAATATGAAAAATTAGAAGTAATTTTCTTCTTTTGTAAACTGATACTATTTTCCTTCCTTAAAGGGATTCGTCAGTACTGAGCATGACTACAAGTGTGTTTCACAGATGGCCATCAAACCTCATATCATCCACGTATGCATGCCATTTGCCCTGCAGCCTTACATCGCCTGAATAAAGAGGTAGGTAGACTCCATCTACCCACCCTTTGATTGCATGCTTGCTTTGCAACTTACTTCAACTTATAATTGTTGCCAAACTAAAGCTTTGAGTTCTGTAGTCCAAGACTCTATCTAAAAGTCTTGTTTCTTAGGAGAATGACCTGACGTTTCCATGTAAAGATATTTACCTAACTTAATACATTTTAATAGTTGAAGATGCGAATAATGTTGGTTACCAACTCCATTTCTAACCATGGACAATAATATGAGTGAAGCACCTTTGATCATTTAGTTCCAGCTGAGTGACAGATAACTCTGGCTGCCTGAGGATTCCAGTAGAGGTCAACAGAAGTATGTCCTAGCTGATTCCAGCTTAAGTTGCTAAACCACAGAATTATAATAAAATCAATAGTTGCCCTCTCTCTCATTTTTAAGGCCATTTAATTTAGTATGAGTTGTTACGTAGTGACTAATATAACAACGTATCAGCTTCATAAAGGAGTTCTACTAGTAGACTAATGTCACTTTTCATGTCCACGTGGGATGGTGTGACAACTTACGACACAAAATTTTCCTAAATATATGTCCAAATTTTCTGACAGGTAGCATAAAACAAGAGAGGTGGGATACAATCACCTGCAAACACCTAAAAGACAAAAAGGAAATTTTCATTATGTTAGAAAACTTAGGAGATACTCTTGCCAGTGGAAGAGTGTGTGCATCAAATTCAAGTGCACAGAAGCACTCACATTCAAGAAACACGTCAGAGTAGAAGGCTGTGTGAAATGGGTTGGCACAATCTTAAACTTACATATCCCAGACAGTAGACATGGTTTCCACAAAGTCTACATCTTAAGTCAAAGAGAATCGACAGAGCCAGTGGCAAAACTCTCAGGGGCCACATGCTCAAGAAGCAGACGAAACAAGCCTGAAACAAAATGGAAGGCAACTCTCATGAGTCTGTTACTAGACTGAAGTTATCAGCTCTTCTTTTTATCTAATAAAATAAAGAACAAGACCTTCCTGGGGAAAATTATATCGAATATGGCAATTACAATAATTCCATATCCAATGCTTCACATAAAATAGGAGACATAAAAAGATTTAGCATAGCATGAGAATAATAAAACAGACATTGTAAACAATAAATGAGGATCTACAGATAAGTCTAGTATTGGAGTTACAATATTAAAAGATTTTTAGAGGAATTATTTAGTAAAACAAACAAAATTTTGGTAATTTTTTAAAAATTATTTGAAAGTTAAAACAATATTTTAACACAATAAAACAGAATCAGTCATTAAGAATCTGTCATGTGGAAATATGCATATATATTCTTTATACATACATACGTACATACGTACATACATACATACATATATACATGCTGAGGATGTAGCTAAGTCATAAAATGCACAGCGATCAATAGGACCCAAATTTGAAACCACAGCACTCACTTGAAAAGTTGGATGCCTGTACTTCCAGGCCATCAGAGACACAGGGGTCCATGAACCGGTCTAGATAATCAGCAAGCTCTGGGTTCAGTCAGAGACCCTATCTAAAAAGCTAAGTTGGAAAAAGATTGAGAAAGATATCCAGGTTTAACTTTACCCTCTACATGGATGCACACATGATATGCAAAAACATTCACTCCCAGCTGGCTAGATCATGGGATATATGTAACGGAATTTCAGGTGTATCAGTTACTGTAACTCAACAGGGAGCATTTGATCAAAAGCACAAAGAAAAAAATTGAAAAGAGCAGAGTGCACCACAAAAAACGTAGTGAGAATTAAGTGAATCTGAGCAGTTAGAGTTTCCAAAAGAGACCAGAGGAAGGATTGAAGTAATATGTGAAAATATAATAGCAAAGAATTTTCCAAAATGATAAAATATATAGCTGAAGGTTAAAAATACATTACCAAAACAGTACAAGATAATATAAAGCAAACATCAAATAAGCACATAACAATTCAAATGTTAAAAACAAATGATGGGGAGGAAATATAAAATAGGTACCAAAATATATTTTTTTCTCCAAGAAATTAAGAATGACAGCAGAAACATTAAAAGCTGAAAAGCAATGAAATATTGTATTAAAACTCCTGGAAAAGACAATCAAGTTAAGTTTTGGAAACCAAAACAAGCTAAGGTTTCTATAATTGAAAACTTATTTTAAATGTTTGATACTACTTTAAATACACAAGAGTTTCTTATTAGCAAAAAATATTTTGAATAAATTGAATACATAGCCTGTTATCTAGAGAAACCAAAGAAAACACAAAATATTGTGGGAAAAAAAAAACATCAGGGAACAGAAAGAAAACTCCATTCTCTCATATGACTATCTAGAGTGTAATTTACATCTGGAGTGTAATGTACATACATACGTATATGCACATATATAAAAGATACCATGGTGCTGGAGCATGGCATAAAGGGCATTATTTGAAAACTGGGAGAAAGAAATAAGTACAAAATAGTAGTATTAATGGCTCCAGGATTTAAGTTCTGCATATGTAGAATTTCAATGTATATCAGCAATGACTCAACATAATCATTGAAGTTAGTAAGTAGTTAACTTTTATAACTATTTTAACAACAGACACATTTGAGAATGTTCTCTGTAGGAAGAATCAAAGGGAATATGTTAGGATAACAAATCACTTATCTGCCACTGAGCATCCACTGAGTGCTGACATATGCCTTTAATTCCAATAGTTAGGAGAAGGAGGGAGATGAATTCAAGACCAACCTGGTCTATGTAACAAGCTAGTCAGGGGTACATAGTAAGACCCTGTGTCTCAAAAAAAAAAAACAAACAAAAGAAGAAGAAAAGGAATGAGAAGGAGGAGGAAAAGGAAGAGGAGAATGGAGACAAGGAGGAAACACAAAGGAATGATTATAATAGTAAACTGATCCAACAAAATACTTAGAATTTTGTTGTTGTTCAATATTTAAATACTTAAATGTTCTTATAAAACCTATCAGCATGATCAGCATACAGTGCTCCTGTGATTTAAAATGTAGAAAAACACTAGAAGCAATTTTAAATTATTGTATCTGTCAATTAGATGTTATTGAAAAATGACAAATGCAATATATTAAAATTGGTATAAGAAACAACATTAATAACTTCTAAAGTACACTAAAGACATGTATTTCTTTTAAAAAGAAAACCAAGCCAGAAGTAGTAATGCAAGCCCGTACTCCTCCCACTTAGGAAGAGGAAGCGAAATGATTTCCCTGAGCTCAAGGCCAGCTTAGACTGCATCATGAAACTCTGTATAAAAAAACAAATAACAACAATACTAACTAAATAATTTAGGACTGATAAAATGGCTCAGCTAGTAAACTGCTTGCCATGTTAGTAAAAGGACCTCACTTTGGCCCATCACACCACCTCAGTAAAAGCTGAGCTTGAGGGCATGAACCTGTTACCCCAAGCAGACGTTACAGGAGAATATCTGGGTTTTGTTGATCATCATGTTTCCATGTGTGAGCTCCAAGTTCAGTGTAAGACCATGTCTCAAACAAACAAACAAACAAACAAACAAAAATAAAGTCAGGAGTTCATCCCTGTCAATCTGTTTTCTCACATATGAATATTTACCCACGTATGCAAATGTACACTCACATACATGTGCATACACACATACACAAAATCCATAAATAATTAATAGAACTGAAGGGTGTACTCTTCAAGAGTATTCATAGTGCAAATTTGTGACTATATAGGGAAGAAATACTACTAAATTTACAGGAACTCTCAAACAATATGCAGAGTGAATACTTTATGTATTACTTGAGATCACAACAGACATTAAAAGAAATCAATTCTTTCTTACAGTAAAGTTAGGTGATCAATGTATAATGCTGCTGACAGGAGTCTGATTGGCAAGTAAGGCCCATCTAAATACTCAATGAATCTGTGTTTCACTGAGAATAGATTGCCTCCATTAATGATAAGAAGGAGCCAAATTCATGATCTTGCCACCAGATGGCTCCCCACCGATGAGAACAGCTGGATTGAGAAATAACCTTGGGCTCCCTCCACAGAGGTGACTGAGAAGGGAGTGGACCTCAACCAACTAGATCTTGCCAGAAGGCTTTATGAGACTTTTGAAATAAGAGAGTTTGGTTCAGAACACAAACACGAATGAGCACAAAATGTCACGGGAGCCCTGATACAATTATAGTGGGTGACTTCAGAACCCTGCTGCCATTGTTAGATGGCGCTCAACTGGAAACGAGTTAAGCTATACCATAAATCAAAAGGACTTAACTGTAATTGACAAAATATTCCATCTAAGGAAACAGAATACAGTCTTTTCAGCAAGTTTTGGAATCTTCTGTAAAACGGACACTTTGTAGGGTGACAATACAAGTTTTAAATAAAAAATTATTTCTGAAATCTTATCAGATCACAACAACATAAAATAGAAAGAAAACGCAAGAGAAACTTCAGAAACTACACAAATACTGAAGACTGAATAATACATTTTTGAATGATCATTGTGGCTCACTAAAGAAATTAGGGAAGTTTTTGTTTTTTGTTTTTGTTTTGTGGGTTTTTTTTTTTTTTTTTTTTTTTTTTTTTTTTTTTTTTTTTTTTTTTTATCATGGAATCAGATAAAAATGGAACCACAACTTACCAGAGCCCTTGAGCTACAGCTAAGGTCGAAGAAGAAAGTTTATGGCTATGAGTTCTCACATTAATAAAAAGTCAGAGAGAAAAATTAGAGAGCTGGCTCAGAAGTCACAAGTACATGCTGTTCTTGTGGAATACTTTAGTTTTATTTTCAACACCTATGACCAGCTCCGGGGGATCTGGTGCCTTCTTCTGACCTTTGAGGTCATTCACACTCACAGGCACATGCGTGTACAAGAGCACACACATACACAATTAAAAATAATATACATTCTTTTAAAAACTCAAAGAGATCCTAATATTCATATGGAAACACCAAAGAATTGATAGCCAAAACACACCTGGCTAAAAAGAGCAATGCTGGAGTTGGCAGATTATGCCATTTATTTACACTAGAGAGACACTTTAACTAAAATTGCATAGTACTAGCACAAAAAGAGACACATAGATGAATAAGATAGAATAGGATAGCCTAGCCTAGCCTAGCATAGATACAGCTAGTGTCACTTTTTTTTTTTTTTTTTTTTTTAGAAAAAGGCGTCAAGATATCCATTGGACAAGAGAATCTATTATTTTTAATTCTCTTTACACACAGCCTCCCTTTTCTCTCCCCATCCTACTCTTAACAACGCTTCCCCTCCAATGACCCCTCTCCTTCACCTCAGAGCTCCTACTTGGATACCACCCCACACTGAGATATCTAGTCCCATCAGGATTAGTCACATCCTCTCCCACTGAGGACCAACCAAGCAGTCCAGGTAGGGGAAGGAAATCCAATGGCAGAGAACAGAGTCCAAGACAGCCTCCACTTAGTCGTCATGCCTGATGGCTAAGGCAGTCATTGGTTGGCTGTTCCCTCAATCTCTGCTTCATCTTTATCCCTGTACATCTTGTTAATTCAATATACAATTTAAAAAACATAATGAAATCCTAAAATACTATAATTGACAGAGGGAAGTCGATTTTAAAAACCTTAATGGTATAGGTATATTATCGAATGTCCTTACATTCTAAAAATGTTCCTACTCACACAGAAAACAAAATTTGGCAAATAGAACTCTAAGCAATGAAAAATTCTGTGCATAGCTAAAGGAGACAATCACCAGAGAAAGCAAATATCACTTAGAGACCTTCTGCATGTGCTTTGCTCAGTTTGCTTTCTTCCGTAATGCGGGACTACCTGCCTAGAGGTGGCACACCCACAGTGTGCTGAGCCCACCTGTGTCAACCATTAATATAGACAATGCCCCACAAACGTACCTAGAGGTAATTAGATAGAGATGATCCCCCAGTGGAGATTCCCTCTTTCGGATGACTCTAGTTTGTGTGGAGTTGACAAAAGCTAACTGGCACACCAAGTCTTCTTTTGAGAGCAGATTGATACCTGAAATAAAGACTGTAAAAATTAAATACATCCAAATCATCCAGTCAATACATGGGCTAATGAACCAAGCAGATAGTTCCCAAAAGAATCCTCACAGAGGACCAAGAAGTGCTTGGAATGGTGCTCTACATCTTGTTCCACGTTCCACCTGGAGACAGAGGGCATAGATGCTGGTGAAGCTACAGGAATGCAGGTGGTACAGCTACAGTGGAAATCATTGTGGAGTTTCCTCAAAATTTTTTGAATAGAAGAGTTTATATGGCCCAGCTGTACCACTCCTTTGTCTATACCCGAAAGCCTCAAAGTCAATTTACCGCAGAGGTACTTGTATGCCCATGTTTCTTGGTACACAATGCAGTTTATGTGTGGCCAACAGGTGAACAGACTAAGAAAATGTGGTACATGTATTTGAATAGAGTTGCATTCAACTATACAGAAAAACAAAAATACTAACATTTTCAGTAATAAATGGATGAAACCAGGAATTATGTTGGGCAAACTAAGCCAGACTCCGACAACCAGACAAACATTCCATTTTCTCTCATATACAAGACCTAAACTTAAAATATTGGCTCCCTCCTGCTCAACAGTTTCATTTGCTGAGCAAGAGCTTTTTATGAGAGAAATAATGGAAGAGCTGGGGGATGGGAAGGAATGTCAAGGGCTAGTGTCTGGACGCAACGTGATTGGTACACATATTGGGTGCACAGCAGCTGTACTTACCCACATTAGACCTCCACAAGGTCAAGAGGGTTAAGAAAATGTTAAGGTTTTGTCTTTTACTGTCTATTCTAACGATAATTGTGGAAACCCATGACCTGGAGTCTACAAGTGGTCCCTGTGACCCTGCCCTCCAGCTAATCGTGATTGGTAAATAAAGATGCCAACAGCCAATAGGTGGGCAGAAGGGACAGAGGCTGGGTTTAGGTTTTTCAGGCTTGGGGTTGGAAAAGTGGACCACAAGGGGAGAAAGAAAGTACAGGAGAGGAGGAAAGAGAAACCAACAGGAGATAGCTGAGCCATAACAAACTCGGCCATGTGAGCTGGCCAATTGGAGTTAAGAGCAGCCCAGATGGAACATAGTAAGTAATAAGTAATGAACCGGGGTTATCGATAGGAAAGAGATTCTACCAGCATGGAGGGTAGGTAGCTGCCCAGCTATTGTGCTGCTTAAAGAGTATTTAAAATATAATGGCTGAGTATGCCTTTCATCTCAGAACTTAATAACTAAAGGTGGGGTAGAAACCCCGGGCCAGGATTTTATATAATTTCTACTACAATGTAGGGTGGAGAGGGCTCACGACCCGCATACCCAGCTGAGAGGTAGACGTAATGGAAGTAGACATTTATTCAGGGAGGAAGAGTTAGTGTTCCAGCAGCAGCCGTTGGTAGGTTGTCCATGTCCAGTGGATAGGACCAGGCTTCCTTACACATGTATAGGCAACACTAATTGGACTTCCGGGTTACAAATAACAACAACAATAACAACAACACCCAAACAAACAAACAAACAAAACATAAAGTTATGAGGGATTTGTGAAATGTGTTGGAAGTGCAGGGGAGTTGGAAGGAATGAGTAGGGAATTGGTCTAACCAATGTATATTGTATACACGTACAAATTAAAAATAATTGTTTATTTCTAAGACCACAAACGCAGTTGGTAGAGGCCTTAGAGGAATTGCAGTACTAGAAACATTTTATGTGATTTGCTTGGGATCTATTTTAAAATAGCAATATTAATTTACCTTTGTTTTCTTGTGTTACCCTCAGCGATTTTATTTGGAAGCTGATACAGAAGCAATTTGCCAGCTAAAGTTTCTTACTCTAAGAAATGGTGATTGGGGATCATTCCCTATTTAAAGTTGTGGACATAGATCAGCTGAGCTGCCTCCAGAGGTCATTTTAGATGAATTAAGCCCTAAGGGATCCACAAAAGTTTTCCTATACGCATACTAATTTGAGTGTGTTTCACAGTGCCAAAAGCCACATGAGACTCCCCAGCAATAAGCCTGCTAATACAGTGACTCCGTGTAGGTTCAGAGAGAGGGAAACTGAGTAGGTCAGTAGCTGCAATTCAGCCCCAAGATTTCTTTCTATTCTAAATTTTCACAGCAAAGTGATTTCACGGGTTCAGGTAAATCTCAAGAGGCTGGATAATGATTCACACACCGATTGCAATGTTTCCATTTTAGACATGGCCATTATTCTGGTAATGCCATTGATTGCTTAATTCTGCGAGTTTCCTTAACAGCAAAGGGAAGTTGGAAACCATTCCTATAATTGTAACGAGTACCCCCTTACACAGAAGCCGGTTGAACGGGAAGGAAGGTTATGTGTGGTTTTCAGTTAATGAGCTTTCTCAGTCAATCAGCAACAGTTCCTGAGTGCCTGCTGGAGCGCTGCTCTAACCTAGGTAAATTCTGTTAGGTTGTTGTTGTTTGTTTGTTTATTTGATTTTTTTTTTTAATGTAGTCATAAGCAATGCCTAGGGAGAACTTGGGAAACAGGGGGAAATGAGTTTGTCTTAAGAGATGAACTTTGAAATTGATGCGTAAACAATCAGTAAGCAAATTTGCCTAGGAGATTGGATGGCTTTCCTGGCTAATTGTAAGCGGATTGAATGAAACAGCCATGTATTTAAAGAAAGAGTGTGTTAATGAATAGAAAAGTGAGTTTTAAGGGGTAATGAAGTGAAATGCAGGCATCTAGAGGGAAATTCTGACAAGAAAGCCCAATGCAAATTAGCCATGAAAATGTTTCAACTCTACCAGCAAACAAAAATTAAAAATAAGAGACTTAATTTTCCCTATTGAACATCAGAGAGGAGACCACTCCCTTCTTTTTCCTTAAAGCATTCCCTTCAATGATAACAAATTCCTAATCTTCTTCCGGTCAACCCTCTTAGGAGTTAAATAAGCCCCATCTCAGCTTAATGGCTCCCCAATGAACAGCAGTCACCAGGGAAGATGGAGATCCGCTTCTTCCGTGGAGGGGTATTAGTTCAATGCAGACGGGGGCGGGGGGCTGGGGGGGTTGGTGACATCAAGTTACAAAGGTATCCTGTGATAAAACTGAGAGCTTCCCTTCCCTCTGATAAGACCAATTAGCTAACACTGATAGGCTGCTGGATTTGTAAGTGAAATGAGGTGAACTGGGTGTGATAAATGCTGACTCTTCCTGGGGAGGATTTATTCACCTTGAGGGTCTGTATAGACACGTTACCTACTTGGCTGTAAAAATATCTTTTGTCTTTGCAGTCTCGTCAGCACAGTGCCTTTGATGCACATTTCCTCCCTTTTAATAAACCTTTTCAACAATTATTTTCTTTCTCTTCTACATATGATATGGGAACACTGGGTGTCTTTGAGAACAATGGGGCTTTTGTGGGATCTGGGTGAAGCTGAGCTTAACGGGGGTCCTCTCAAGCCATACAACTTGGAGAAATTATTTCTTCACACCTATATTCTTGGTTTCCTGCCTCTCCTGGGAGGGAGCTGGACAGATTTAACAAAGAACAAGCTCTTAACCGAATGACTGGCCCCTCCAGGTGGGCTGACTTATCTCTTAGGATGTCATGACCAGTTAGCCAGAAGTTTTCCCTTCAGGGTATCAGGCCTGACACACCAGGAGATGTGGACAAGATCCAATAACCACCTAATAGTTTGTTAAGCAGGTCTATGGGCTTGAGTCGGAACTCATAAGAACATGCCCTTTCTTTCTGATACAAGAATTAAGTATTTTTCCAGTGTTGGAAGACTCAAAGCTGGGGCCTCAAACTTGAGGGCTTTAGTCTCCTTGCACCTTTACGGGCACAGAGAAAGTTGTCATCTGCACAGGGTTACACAGAAAGTTGTCATCTGGGAGAACCTGAACCTGAGGACGAGAGAATTTGGTCAAAAATCTTCCAATGGTTGCCCAAATAGGTGAGGCTAACCATAAGCCCTCAGCGCAGCATTAGGCAAGTCAACTGAGTAATCGCATCTGAAAGGTATTATGAATCAGGATGCAGAAGAATGCAATAGAAGTATCTTTTAAGTTGTGAAACCAGCAATTCTTTCGTACCTTCAGGAATTTGAGTTAGTAAGGTACATGGATTGGAAATTACAGGAAAGATAGTACTATAGGGAACATAATCTTATATCAATGACACAGAAGTCCTACTCTCCATTCCCCATTGGGTTTCTGAACTTCTAGTCTAGGGGCACTGCAGGGTACACTGCAGAAGTTTTGGGGATTTTCCTTAGACTGACCCTGACATAGCAATGGAGGAGTGAAGGCAAAAACAGAAACAAGGGAACTCAGGTATGGCGGGTGTAGGCAAGCAAAGTGAAAAACAGGTAGCTAAGGGTCTCCCATCTGTTCCTGCTGCTGTCACAGCTTCCTCTCCTCCAGCAGGGGCTGGTCTAGCTAGCACCAGGCAACTTATTACTCCATCCCATGTGGGATCTATGCTTCCTGAAGACTCTTCCCTGGACCCCTAGGTATACCCATGGGCCTTATAAACCCCTGAAAGTGGTAGCCCTCTTTGGAAGTTTGCCAGTACTGACTTCTCTAGCTAGGCACAAACTCAGTGACCTATAGAGCAGGTACACTCCTGTTTCCTGGCCTCATAAGCAGCTGGAAGAGAAAACAGAAGGAGTTGTGTTCTGAGCTCCCAGAGAAATCTGCCTAAATTCCAAATGTGCCCTGTTACCAAGGGAGGTTCAAAGGAGAAAGGAGACAGAAGATGCTCATTCCTGGTGGATGAAAATGTTGGAATAGCAAAAGAGTGTGCTGGTCCCTGTACTCAACCTCCTTTGATTCCCTGACCTGAAGTACCAACATGATCTGGGAACAGGTAAACAGCATGATCTAGAAATAGTAAAGCCTTTCTTGGCTCTAGGTGAGTTTAGCTTGAGGTGACTGGGGTCCCAGAAAATTCCATGTCTACCAAAGCCACCCTGAGTCTTACGCTTTTGGATTCCTGCCTCTCAAATTCAAAAAATGAAATTCACAGAGCACAGAGGTTGAGTTTTACAAAGAAGCTCAGATTCATGGGTGGGAGTGAAAAGGAAAGACAGAAGACAGAGGTTCTGTTTAGCAAGAAGAGATCCCTGGAGCTGGGATTCAAATTGAGGGCCTTGGAGTTAATCACGATTTACTGACTAGAGGTACCAAGGGGTGATAAACTGGTTGGTCCAGTTGGCTCATTCACAGGAGACCATATGCCTCTGAGTTTCAGTGGCATCCCCATATAAAGTTTCCGGAAACATGGTACTCATTCAGGGGAAAAGATTAGAGGAAAATCCAAGCCTCCCTTCTGGCACCCTGATCTCAGGCCAGAGTGAACCCAAAAGCCATTTTGGCTTAAACAGTTCTGACATCTCTGGCCTCTAAGAAGGAGAAAACTGCCAACATGGTCAAGACACTTAAAGCATCAGCCAAGGAAACATGTTCATTTGGGGGTCTGCTACCCTACACTGTGTAGTCAATGTCTATGCCCTATTCTCCTTACTCTTATTGGGAGCTTTGAGAAGAGGCTCAGCTTCTCATGCTTCCAAAACACAACTCCTAGCTTACTTCAAACTCCTGATCATTAAGAGTCTTCTCTGAATTAGCCATATCCAAATGCACTAAATAGGTGTATATTTTTTTTTAAACTGTATTTACTGTGATTCCTGTGCTATCTTTAAAGATAGCTATGGTCCTTGAGAGAAGTTCAGCAAGGTAGGGGGACTTGTTGAACATGAAACTGGAGTTCAGATCCCAACACCCACAAAACAAACCATATGTCCCTGTAAAAACCAACAATTCTAATTCTGAGGAATCGAAAGCTCTCTTTTGAACTCCATGTTTGAAAAAACAGGTCAGCACCTCCAGGTAGGCTTACACTCAACAGACAATCACACGCACATAAATAAAGTAAAGCTTAAAAGTCAGCCTTCTCTTGGGAATTCCTGTACATTTGAATATTGACCTGCAAAACTTCTCGAAATCAAGAATTGATGTTTTAAAAATCAAATGATGTTTAAGAAGAAGAAATAGTTTGGTGGGAAACTGCATTTGTTACTCTCTAAAGGACCCCAGTGTTGTTTCTGGGACTCACAGGATTGCTCTCATCCATTGATAACTCAGTTACAGGGAAGCTGACACTCTCTTCTGACTTCTGCAGGCATTGTAGTCTAGCGGTCTATGAATATAGCCAACCATTGGACTGAGCTCGGGGTCTCCAATAAAGGAGTTAGAGAAAGGACTGAAGGAGTTGAAGAGGTTTGTAACCCCATAAGAAGAACAACAATATCAACCAACCAGACCCCTTAGAACTCCCAGGGACTAAGCCACCAACAAAGGAGTACACATGGCTCCAGCTGCATTTGTAGCAGAGGATAGCCTTGTCATGCACCAATGGAAGGAGAGGTCCTTGGTCCTATGAAGGCTCGATAGATGCCCCAGTGTAGGGGAATCGAGGGCGGGGGTGAGGGTAGGGGATGAGAGTGGGTGGGTGGGTAGAGGAACACCCTCATAGAAGCAGGGGGGAGGGAGGATGTGATAGGGTGTTTCCAGGAGGGAGGGAAACCGGGAAAGGGGATTACATCTGAAATGTAAATAAAGAAAATACCAAATGAAAAAAAAAAGGGAAAAAAAGAATATATCTACAGGCAAAAAATGCAAATGTATAATATAAAATAACTATTTATAAGAAACAAATAATATTTGTTCAGATCTTGATCTGTCTTTAGATTAAAGAAAGGTAAGAGCTGGAGGCCTCCACATCTTAGAATTCATCAGAATTATTCAAGGGAGAAAGAAACATTTTCTAAGAGTTAACGCTCTCATCCTAGCTGGATAGACAGTAGTTGAACATCTATTTATTTTAATCTTTGCATTACTTTGTGCATGCAAACGTCGCATGAACAGAACATAGAACTTTGAATTGTGTTTTCTTTTGCTGTATTTCTGTTCATATCCTTTGAAGACAGAAGAACCTGGCACCCCTTCAAAGGTGCCTAATATAACTTGAAGTCGGCCAGTACCTGGTTACACCTTTTTGAGTTCTGAAGTTTTTTTGTTTTTTTCTTTTGGACCATAGACTATTTTATTATTTCCTCATCTTTCAGTTGTCTGTATTCTAAGAAGTTCTTCAGTCTGTGAACTCTTGGTATTGATATTATGTTGAAGGTTGATTATAAAATACGTTGGTTGGTAATGAGATCTGGAATAACTAATTTATCAAAATCAGTACCTAATTCAACATAAACTAGAAACTGGAAGTGGTAATGAGTATATGCTGAGTTCTTACATCTCAGCCCTTTGCCATGTTTTACAGCAAAGCAGGCAATAGATGAATAGGACAATAAAAGCTCTAGGCCTTCTCCTAACCACAGTCCCCAAAGATATCAAATGTATAGTCACTGTCACTTATGTCAACAAAACTGAAACACAGATGCAGGGGAAAGAAGTGCATTTACTAAGGGGAAGAATTTAGATTTGTTGGCGTTCTACAGGGTCTTTTATATATTTTTAAAGTGTAAATTAGGCAAGCAAAGGAGACAATGAAAAAGAAGGAAGTTTACTTTTATTTGTTTGTTTGTTTTTTAATCAATCTATATTTGAAGGCCTAACCTAGACTGCCTTGGAGCTTCCTGGTACCGAGCTATCTGCCCACCTACATGACTCGTAGAGACCAAGAGTTCACTTGACTTAGTTTCAGACATTTCACTTGGAACTTGGAAAACAAGTGAAGACTCATTTTCACATCCAAACAAACTCACCTAATTTTTAGCTACTCTTTAATTGCAATGACTGTTAATACTGGCCTTAATCATTGATTTTTTTTTTTATCTTACCATTTTCAGTGCTAATCAAGCAAATTATACATAATTTGGCTGTTATAATTACAATGTGCTATTCACATCATGACATCACAACATGTGATTTATTTCAAAAATATAAAATTTTGTGACTTGAGTAATTCAATTATATTCACTAGGTAACATGTCATTTCATCTCACATTGTTCAGGAGTGTTAGAATATTTCATTCAATCAACAAGACAAGAGAGAAAATTAGGATCAAATTGAAGTCTGATAAATGTGAGATTCAATGTCATTTGTCAGTGTGCTATGAAAATTAATAGATCAAATTACTGTTTTATCTTAGTGTACCTGGGGATTAGTTACAAAGAATCCAAATAATCATATCTAATTACCTCACCTTGTTTCTGTTCTGGTTGAGTGATGTCAGAAAGAAGGTCACTGAAATAAGATGACGTCTGTCTGCTCTTTATCAGATCAAGGACACATGACTAGTTATGCCCAGCTCTACAGGGTGTCATTATACATTCCGTGTGGCCTTGTCTTCAAGGATGTGTTACTCGCAAGTCTATCAGGAGATTGTGCATGTCTTGCAGAAGACAAGATTCTCTCCCAAATATGATCAACCCCCCTTCCAGCTACAGCAGTGCCAGGTCTTTGTTCCAGATGCACATTGTAGAAACCATGACATATCTGATTAGATCAGAGCCTTCTCTGAACCACTGTCCCATGTGACATCAATAAGGATACCAAAGTGCGTAGCTGTTGTAGTCAAAACGTGAGTGCTTCTCCAATGAATTTATTGATGAGTTTCCCCAGGGCTGCCTATAATTTTAGTTTCTTTCAAAAACATGACCAGGAGCTTTGAATATCAGGATATACAATAGAAAACAGTTAGGGAATTTGTATTGATATAAGAAGTAATCTAAAAACAGAATTATGAGCACATAATTGTGATGCACTTACTTTGTGAATGTTATAGAGTTGTCAATTTAACTGTAATTGTGTAACAAGTTAACACCAATTCAAGAACAAGAGGTTAATATAAAGTTCTGAAATATAATATGAAATATATATATAATTAATATAAAGTTCATGTTTGTCACATATTCTTTGATTTACAAAATATTTAAAAGACATAGTTTACTTATAGTAAGTCCCCAAATAGGACAGTTATGAGAATAAGAACCATTATAGGATATTTCTTAGAACATACTAATAACATAGGCCTGGGTAAGACCTGAAATACATAAAATCAATGAAAACTGTCCTATGATTAAGAGTCATTTTGGAAACACACTGCAAGAGAAGGAGAATAAAAAAATAAATACAATGAAACAACAACAACAACAAAGGTAGCAGTGTGAACTCCAGAAGTAAGAAGAAAGAAAAACATAGGCAGATGAGAAAATGAGAAAATGAGCTCCTAAAGAAGTAAACACAATAGGGCATGAAGGTTGATAGAGATAATTTTACAGATATACAGAAACAGAATAGATGTAGAAAGCTAATTAACAGTGTGGTGTGCCAAATAATGGCCTCCCTTAATTATCTACATTGATAACACTTGGGGTGTGTGTGTGTATGTATGTGTGTGTGTATGTGTGTGTGTGTGTGTGTGTGGTGTGTGCCGTGTGTGTTTGGTGTCTTATGTTATCTGACAAAGAAAGATAATGTTGAACAGAGAACTAAAGATGGTGGGGAGATAATTTTAGAACCGGGAGATTTCCCTAGCTTACTTAGGTGGGTTCGGTGCAATAAGAAATGTAGAACAGTGTGGAAGGGGAAATCAGAATCGTGACTCTGAGTGACTTGTGAAAAGCATTCTATCTCGTAGTAAGATTTGAAAACAGGAGATAAGGGTTACAGATTAGGCAAGCAGCTAAGGCTTCTGCAAAGGAGGGTCAGCTTTTCATAACTTGGCTTTAGTTTACTGACACAGAACTATGTCGTTAGTGAGATGAATATGTGCTTCAAGCTGCTTAGTTTGTGTAAATTCATTATGTCCACAGCAATAATCCAATTTAGCCATGCTGGAGTCACATATTTACAGTATTAACGGTAAATTCTAAAAGAAGTAGTGTGAAAGAATTTTATATACAAATGTTTTACTCATAGGGAGAGTGCATGCTCAATATATTAACCAATATTTCTTATTTATTTACTGAGAAGAACAGTTGCAGGAAAGTTTGCACAAGTTGATACAACAGAGATGAAGATTTTTGAAATCCTAATTTTCTTTGATGTTCCTTGTTTTCTTTGTTCTATCAGTTTCAGCATTGGCAAAACATTGAATGACTCAGCATTAACTTCTCAGATTAATTCTGTACAGTTAGCTCTGCAGCTTATCAATTTATCCAGAGTCCTCATTTGATATGCGTCTATCCTTAATAACTCTGCCTTTCCCAATAAGCTGCTTCCGGAATGTGAGGAGATGTACCATAAGCACAGGTTGAGGTTCTGCCCTTCAGCCATGATTACATGGATGGAGTCGTTGCGTTTCCATAAGGCAAATGTAGATAGCAAGAAAGATATATTCAGGAATAAAATAAAAAAAAAGGACTTTGAGTCTGCCACTCAAACATGGGGGTGGGGAGAGAATGGTTACACCTTCCATCCATCCATGTATAGAGAGGACAATTCATTATGACTTTTGTCTCTCTTTAGAGCGGAAGCCCATTAGAGGTTTTTATTCATAAAACTTAATATTTCACCTCCTTGTGTTTCTTTATTCTCCAGTTCTCTTAATGAGCCAGTAAAGATTTAGCACACTAAACTGAAAAAGTTTTGTACTTTACAGTTGTTTCCAGCATCCAGCCCTTTCTCTCTTTCTACTAAAACCCTGTCTTTGAGGTCTTGACTTTATATATATACTTTATATATATAATATATATATTATGTATAAATAAAATAAATATATATAAAATATATAATATATAAAATATGTAATATATTGTGGTCCGCGATACTTTCCCGCTGGCAGGAATACACGGACACACACACAGGATCCTTCTGCAGCAAACCTTTATTACCATGTGACGAGGAGAGAGCGAGCCCTGGAGAATGTACTGCTTATATACACCCTGGAGTGGCGTGTTCATCTCTGATTGGCTGTTTGCTCATTACCTCATGAGATGCCTT
>JADRCD010221523.1:0-20792 GCA_019843815.1 Montemys delectorum | reverse complement strand
CGCGGACACACACACAGGATCCTTCTGCAGCAAACCTTTATTACCATGTGACGAGGAGAGAGCGAGCCCTGGAGAATGTACTGCTTATATACACCCTGGAGTGGCGTGTTCATCTCTGATTGGCTGTTTGCTCATTACCTCATGAGATGCCTCGGGATAGGCTGTGACTTGGCAGTTTTTGGCCCTAGCACATGCGCAGATGGACTGAGACTTAGCGCGCTCTGGCCCTAGGCACATGCGCAGACTACGTGTTAAGGGGAGAAGAAACTGGATGCCGGTGCCATCTTGTAATGGAGGCTGCCGGCTTGGGTGTGGCTCTCTACAATATATTACATATTTTCTGTAATATATATTTATATTTATATATTTATGATATATATATGTATATATATATATATATATATATCCCCTCACAATCCAAATACCTCAAGAGAAGCTAGTCTTGAGAAACACTGGAGGGTGGATTGGTTTTGATGGTAGGGGGTACGTCAGTGAATTGTGTAGGTATACAACTCTAAGCCAATCAGCATGAGGCATGTTTCTGGTACAAGATTCAGTCAGAATTTCATAAATTTCAGGCTTGCTGAAAGTTCTTGAAGAAAACAGAAATCCTCCAGCTTGCAGACGGATCCCCAAATTAGTCTCTTTCCCTAGTGTGGAGATGGTAAAGTGCTGTTATCATCAAAGGAACAGCCTGGGAACCCTAACATTCAAGGCCCAAGTCCAGACGATGAAGTTACCAAATTAGCAGGACTTAAAGCCGGTCAGGCCTGTGTACCAGGAAATGATTTCTCCATTTAAGCCAATTTGAGAATTTACGAACCTTCTGCTGCTTGGACTCACGCATCAAGAAAGAGTTGGTGTATTCTTTGGGATTATCGTGACTTGGTCTGCTTGGCTTAGGAAAAACAAACAAACAAAGAGCTGTGCCCTTTAGCCAGAGAGGTTACTAACTATAAAAGACCCATTGCAGTGAGTTAAGTAACTGAGGACGTCTCAGGAGCTACCGTTATGGAAAACGTGCCCACTTGTTTGCACTTGATCTCCCTCGTGGTCCAAACATATACAGAAGTTTGGATTTCTTTCTGGTGCTGCCGTTTGTTAAAGCAAATGAAGGCTGAATGCTGTGCAGAGCCAAGAGGTAGTGTCAGCCCGTGACTTGAGTCCCGTGTCTTTTAAATCAGTATCTGGTTAATCACAGCATCAATGCATTTAGTTTCCTATGTGAATGGCATGGCACTTCATTTTTGCTTATTTTACCCATACTCCCCATTAGTATTTGTTTATCTTAATTAAGCTGTTATCTAGAAATAAACTTCCCGAAGAAAATAACAACAAATTTTAGGCTAAGGAGAATTTACTTGTTAAATGTCTGCCTGGCCCCCAGTCTTAGTATTTGAACTACGTACCCTATAGCTAGTAATTTTGTAATCTTTCTCTTGTTTCCCAGGACGTGGACACATTTTAAAATAATTTTTTATCCAAGAAAAAATTAATTAATTAATAAATACGTTTAGATAATGCCTTCTTTGAAAAAAAAAAATTACCTGGATTCTGTACGGCCGTCAGTCCCCTTCTCTCTGCTTCCCAAGTACTCTCTTCACACCTCTGCAGTATAGAACTTCCATGGTTATATTTAAATTTTTATGTAACTGTCCCAATCATAGTCTGTAAGCTCCCCAACCATGTGCCCAAGCCTTGTAAATCTGAACCTCATTTCCTAAAATAAAAGGTGACACAAGTGTTCTGTGATGCTGGTTAAGGTCCCCTAAGGGATGTGTGTCCCTACTGACACTCTTCGCTTAAGACCTTGGGTCTCTTCTATGTACACCAGGTGTAAGAGGCTGCAGTCTAGAGTAAGCCGATTTATATTCCAGTTCTGGCTCTGCTTTTGACTTGTTGAGCAACTTTGAAGAAACTGCTTACCTAGCATCCCCAAGCCTCCACTTGTTTGGCTGTAAAGTTGGTAGAATTCATGATGATGCACCCTTATAGGTATTTTGTGAGGGATAGTTCTTCTGTAAAGCTTCCTCTAGATGTGCCTTTGGCATGTGATACACACTCCCCTCCTCTTTCTAGATTGCAGTATTTGAAGGGCTGATGGCAGTTGTTTGTGACTACTGTTCCTAGTAGCTAATGAAGTATTTTACTTTCAGGGTAATTACATATCAAATTCCAAGCAACAATGAGGTTACATTAAGGAAAAGAAGACTGTGTATTTTAGCTAACTTTAGGATCATTCCAGATAAATCTGCTGCTGAATAGTCGAGGTATAGCAGGAATCAGTCCCAATAGACTTAGATCGTTGCTTTTCCTTCGCTGTTTCCCACCGCTCATCAAGGCAACGAATTGCTGGCGATTTGGTAGTACATATGGATAGGGCTCCACAAACATTAGAATGCATTGACAATGATGGGAGTGATTTTTTTGCTGCATTCAGAACACTTCAAATGTCCTCCTGGTCTCCTGCATTGCTGTTTCACTGTTCCAAAGGTTGGATTATGAACACTTTGGACAACTCCCTGTTACAGCCATCTACTTGAAAATGCTGATTATTTAGTACTGTTCTCTCAAATCCTGCCTTTGTTTTATCTTCTCAATTTTAATTCATGGAATCTTGTGGTTTGGACAGACATCTGTGTTGATGCGTGTATGCTGAGAGTGAATTGATTTGTCCACGGCAAAAAACAAAAAACAAAGCAAAACAAACAAACAAACAAAAAAAACCCTCCAAATATGCTGATTTTGTTACAGTTCCAAAAATATTTCATATTAACCTTGTTCAATGTATTTAATATTAGTCTTCTGTAACACTGAAACTGAAAAGGGCTGATTAATTACAATTAATTGAGATTGTTCTGCTAAACCTTATTCATGACTTTGGCGAAGTACCAGGAAAATAGCTTATTGTGAAAACAGGCCCTAAAGTCTACTCCATTCTGTTTAAATTTTCTCAGGAGAAAAGAAAGAAAAACAAATGTAAGATTGATTTGAAGATTCAAGAATGCCAATTGTGGGGGAAAGCAAGAGAAACCAGTTATGGTCTCCTCAGAGATGTGCTAAATTAGGTCTGAATTTCGTGAGTTTTTTGTAATCCCTCTTACATTACTATAACCTTGGGAACACCTTTGAATTCCTAAGATGGTGTATGAGGCATCTATTTTTGGTCAGCATGTCTATGTGCATTAATGGATTACATGCACTAAGTCTTTTAATTTTCTATCAGATTTTCTATCAGAAAGTTTATGTAAGATTATAAACAGAAAAAAAAAAACAACCTTTTTGTGCAATCATTATTTTGTGTGTCAAAATAATGGATTTTTACAATGTGTGGGAGGGAGGAGAACACGAGGAAACAGAGGAGAGAAAGCAGTATCTGTTTCTCCCAGTAGTGGAGAAAGGCAAGGTGAGAGGCCTAAGGAAGAATCTCACCAAATTAGAAAATAAATGTTTACAAAAAGATGGATTTGATTTGGTTGTCCCTCACACTCCTTTTCTGCGCAATGTTAGTTTTTAGGGACTAAGTTTTGTTTGTTTTTGATGTTCAACAATACTACTTTTCTCTATTTGTGTAATAAATATATCTGCCAATAAAATGCTGGTTTGCTACAGTTCGTTTTAATTAAGTCAATGCTTTTTTGGAATTTCTTTCAGTTTGTAAATCGACTTTATTGAGTTATAACTTACAAATGGTGAACGGGATACATATAAGTTATGCAGTTTGTTGAGTTTATACGGATGTAGGCAACTCTGAAAATACTACCCAAATCACGACAAATACAGCTTTTTAAACCTGAGAATATTCCCTTGAGTCCCATCCCTTTTCCTGTGCCTACAACATCATAAAGAGAAACTTCCTCTATACAATTACGAAGGGGATTAAAGTCACATGCACTGTTTTAAAAGCCAATCTGTACCAGGCACGGGCCTTCCTGGAGCAGGTAACCCACAGGTGAGAGAGGGCACAGGCCTTCCTGGAGCAGGTAACCCACAGGTGAGAGAGGGCACGGGCCTTCCTGGAGCAGGTAACCCACAGGTGAGAGAGGGCACAGGCCTTCCTGGAGCAGGTAACCCACAGGTGAGAGAGGGCACGGGCCTTCCTGGAGCAGGTAACCCGCAGGTGAGAGAGGGCACAGGCCTTCCTGGAGCAGGTAACCCACAGGTGAGAGAGGGCACAGGCCTTCCTGGAGCAGGTAACCTATAGGTGAGAGAGGGCACAGGCCTTCCTGGAGCAGGTAACCTATAGGTGAGAGAATTGCTGACCTGGCAGAAAAGACCGGAAAACATAGGTGTGAGTAAGTGCCATGGCGCTATTGATAGGAAATAATAAGCTATTTTTCAGGTGTACAAACAAAGGGAACCATTAGCAGTTGAGATAAAGGTTTCTACCTTTGGAGAAAGTTTTGGGTGTTGAATAAAAAAACTTAACCTAGGGCAAGTCTCTGTAAGTTCTGTGCCTCCTTTAACCTCTCTGAGCTTTTACTGTAAAACTGCCCTAAAACTGCCATCAGGGATTCTCCAGAAATGCATAGTGAAGCAGCAAGTTTAACAAAGACACCCATCTCCTTTCCTGCCACACCTTTAGCGACCAGCGTCTGTAAGTGCTTACTATGTGTCACCTTAGACTGAATGAAAACAATGCTTGGAAGTCTGAAAGAGCATCAAGGATGTTTTGAATTATGGAAGTAATTCATTTCTGTTTTTGACACACACACACACACACAAAAGGACAAAATAATGAAGGAGATCACATCTTCTTTCTGCTGTAGACTTACAGCCATGATCCAGAGGATGTTTGATTTATTTTCTTCCCCTACTACTTAATTAATGATACCCAAACTAATGCTCTGCAAATCCTAAGATTGTGTGGCTGCTGTCGTAGTCTTTTAGTACGAGACTTTTTGGTCCACTGAGTGTTTTATTAGTTGGAAGCTTATTTGAATTTACTATATTCTATAGTTTGAAAAGGAGCTTTATTTTTTCAATACAGTGTCTGGTCTGAGAGCCAAGATCTGTAATTCTAGACAACTGGGAGACTGAAACAGAAAGACTACAAAATTTCGACCTGTATGGGCTACACAGTGAATCCAAACTCAATATGTTCAACTTAGTGAGGCCATGTCTCAAAATAATAAAAAGTTAAGCGGGGTCAAGGTTGCCTCTAATGGCAGAGCACTCACTCAGCTACTACAAGTGAGTCTCTAGACTCATCCCCAGCACTGTCAAAGCAATCGATCAATTTAAGAATATAAACCACAGATAGCTCAGAAACTAGTTACATGAACCTCTAGACTGAAAAACGAAAGCACTGTGTTTGGAATAAAATGAACATTTATTTTCTCCTTTTCTGTTGGCCACACACTAGGAAGCTGCCTAATAAATACATGCACATATGAACATGGACAGAAGCAGAATTGAAGGGAGAACACTGGTTTTCCAGGAGCTGATTAACAGAGTTAATCAGAGTTAACAGAGGTGATGGTTAGCCACTGGACGTGGGAGCTGATAACCGAACATGGGACCCCAAATGTGGGTCCTCTGCAAGAGCACTGTGCTCTCTTAGCTTCTGAGCCCTCTCTCTAGACCCACTGTGTTTCTTTTGAGGTATTTCTACTTGGTTTACCTGGCAGTCAGGCCAGGATTACAGTAAGTCTTTGACTGGATTATGTAGACAATTGGTTCCACATATCAAATTGTGACAAAATTCAAACTAGTGATGTATTTAACTTGTTCTACATTCTGTTAAAACCTAAACTGCCTTTATAATTTCAGAAAATTCTAAGCTGAGTTTAGTGGCACATGTCTTTATTCCCAGCACTCAGGAG
Organism: Montemys delectorum; assembly: GCA_019843815.1. NCBI lineage: Eukaryota > Metazoa > Chordata > Mammalia > Rodentia > Muridae > Montemys > Montemys delectorum. Next base: position 14,967 of record JADRCD010221523.1, on the reverse strand, counting down.
GCAGAGCCAAGGGAATCCCTGTGAGTTCAAGGGCAACCTGGTCTACACCGAGACTTTCAGGATGGATATGGCTAGATAGAGAGACTGTTGCTCAAAAAATATAATAAAAAGAAAATAAAATTCCATGCTGAATTCCAAAGGAACACTATGGTAGTATAGCTAAAGGCATACTTTACTTCCAAATTTATTATTTGTGAAAATGCTAAGCTAGAGTATTTGAAAAGCATTGCTTCATCAACATTAAACCCACTAAAATAAAAAAAAAACCAATATATTCACTGAAAAAAATTGTCTTTGTAGTAAACTCTGCATTTGACAGCTTTCTGGGGATTCTGAGTGAAATTTTTTTTTTTTTTGTCTCAGCTAAAATCCTCTGTAGCTCTTGGTAATCTTAGGTCACTATTGCCCCTCTAGCTAATATGCATTAGTAATGCAGTTTAATCTAGCAGTGTTGCTAGTAGATTAGCACATATAGATAAGGGGCTGGAGAAATAGCTTAGGAGTTAAGAGCATTTGATGTATTTTTGGGACACCCAGGTTCAATTCTTAACACCTGCCTGGCAGCTCACAACCATTTCTAATTCTAGCTCTATGGAATATGATGCCCTCTTCTGGCATCCAAGGACACCAGATATGCACATGCTATATACATACATATATGCAGGCAAAACACTTAATACACATAAAGTAAAATAAATAAAATTAAAATTAATTTACAATACTTAAAGACAAACTATAGCATTACAAAAGAGAGAGATCGATTTCAACTAATTTTGGTATGGTTGTTGATTAATAATTTATCAAATCTTCATTCTGAATATCTATTGTATTTGCCTAGAGATTTGTCCAGTGTTTATGGTTCTTGACTTGGAAAATCTATTTGATTACACACACACACACACACACACTTAACCAGCAAGATTATACTAATACAATTCATATCCTGGAATCCTTATCAGGATCCAGGGGATTAACACTGTTTCACTCTCCTCACCAAAGTTTGTCTGGTGCTGTGGTCCCCAGACTCCAGAAGAAAACACAGCCAAAGTAAAGAATAACATCGTAGATTCTTTGTATTTAAAAGAGACAACAAAGCATGTGTTGCTTAAAGTTTCATGGTATGAAGAGATGCCAAGACCAAAAAGTGTTATTTTTTTAATTATTTGTAAACAATTTGTTTTATTATTTATGGTGGATGCCAAGAAGTGCTTGCTAACGGGGGCCTGTTACATACAGCTGTCTCTTGACAGGCTCTGCCAGTGCCTGACTAATACAGATGTGGATGTTTGCAGCCAACCATTAGACTGAGCACAGAGACTCCAATGGAAGGGCTGGGTAAAGGACTGAAAGCTAAAGGGGCCTTATCTGGCATCAGTGGGAGGGGAGATCCTTGGTTCTATGAAGGCTTGATGCCCCAGTGGAGAGGAATGCTAGGGCAGTGAGGTGAGGCAGGAATTGGTAGGTGGTTGGGGAGCGTCCTCATAGAAGCAGGGGGAGGGGGAATGTATAGGGGGATTTGCACAGGGGAAACCAGGAAAGGAGATAACATTTGAAATGCAAACAAACTATCCAATTAAAAAATAAAAAAAATTTAAAATATTTATTTATTTATTTATTTATTTATAATGGGAACCAGTTCAAGTTCAAAGTTTTGTACACTTGGAACACAGGGTGGCAATCTTAACATTTTTTTCTAACTTTTGCCTGCCTCATGTCAGTTTTGAGTATGCGCTCATGAAAGTGTGTAGTATCTGTGTTTTTGTGTGTGTAGGTGCACAAGTGTGACATCTACTCCTCCACTGATGCATTTAAATTATACATCATATTATTTCTTTCCAATTATTTCACTTCTTCTGCTTGGCTTACCCTCACCCATTTTTGCTGTCTTAATTCTACTGTGCAACCTGAGTGATTTTATTATAAAGTAAAAGAAGCATGAGGGATATTTAATACTCACCACTGATCTTAGGATACAGGGCAAAGCTTCACTAGGTACCCAGGGCCCCACTCTGAATGTCTGTCTTTACTTTAGCTGCTCATGCTGTCTTACGGGATCTAAGAAAAATGAGCTCTTCCTCATTCGGGATCGTTCAAACATTTCGGCCTTCTGCATAACCTCCATCCCTGATTTGTGTGTGTGTGTGTGTGTGTGTGTGTGTGTGTGTGTGTGTGTGTGTGCACGCGCGCACGTGTGTGTGTGTGTGTGTGTGCACGCGCGTGTGTGTGTGTGTGTGTGTGTGTGTGTGTGCACGCACGCGCGCGTGCTCGGGCGTGCATGTGCACGATTTATGCTTTTGTTGTTGAAATGATCATACTCATTACAACATATGTCTAATCTTATTTCATCCAAAGTACCACCCACTCCACCCCTGCTCCATAATTTTGAAGCAAATCCCAGATACTCATTATGAAATTTACAAATTTATAAGATGTCTGTTAAGGGCCACTTCCTTTCTTCTTTTTTTGCCAGACTACATTATACCCAGAATTTTTTTTTTTTTAACTTTACAACAGTCTTGGCATGTGTTTATGGCTTTGAATGTGTTTAGATACAATATATATTTTCTCCACTAAACTTTTGGTTTCATGGGGTTGGGGGTGTGTGTGTCTATTTTGCTCGTTACTCTATTCCCCACAGACTGCTATTCCAGGAGTGTTTGGCTCTGAGTGAGGTCCTCATAAATAGCTACTGAATCAATTAAGCAAAGGAAATGTCTATAAAAGCACCCAGTGTCTCTTGTTTTTCCACTGTTTTTCATGATTCTTGTTTGACATCAGATTTTCTGTAGCTAACTCCTGTGCTTTGGGGCCTTTCATCTTATGGGCTCATCCCGCTCCGCTCCTTAAGTAACCACCTTCTATCTTCGAGCCTGAGGGACAGTTGGCCCTAAAAAAAAAAAAAAAATGAATGCATAGGCAAAGTTCATAAGTAAAGTTTCTCTTCTTTGAAATATGTACCATATGTGTCTTATCAAACTATTTACCCACTGGATGCACAACGTTGTCATCAAACGTGGCCTTAGGAAAGTACTATGGACGAAAATATTTACTGTATGTCCTGTTATAACCAACAACATTGTCAAGTGAATGGATAGTAAGTAGCTGGTTCAAGACTGGCAGATCCTCTTAATGAGAGTGGTTGACAATAAAAGTACTTGATTTTAGTTTTCTTTCTTTCTCCTTTTTCATTTATTTATTTTTGCTCACTATTAAATCCAGCTGGTTTTCATTTCTTAATTTCTTTGTTTTTCTATCAAATGAATATAATTTGTTATCTTATTACATAACACTTAACACTGCCTAAACATTTTATCCCTATTTGAATACTAACATTTTATGTTAGCATTTAGAAAGACTAATTGTAGGAATTGTCTCTTAGAATTATTTTATAATTTTTTTTTTAAAAAAGTATATTGCTGTTAGAAAAGCTAGACTAAATACAGAGCTTAGTAACAATAGACATTCATAAGTTTTCCTGCTTTTAAATATTATGTTGTGGAGGATTCTGTGTATCTTATAATTTACCATGCCTACAAATATCCATTCAGTTTCCTATAAAATTATAGCATTACTTTGTACAAGAGTTGTAATGATGGTGTCCCTCAGAAGGAAGAACCATCCAAAGAGAAAAATGAGAAAATAAATGGAAATCAGACCCATGACGTTAAATACGCCTCACAACAGCACATGCCTGATTCGAGATTTGCATATACTTGTTCATGGAATTCAGCTCATACTTTGGATATGTCTCTGTGGCTGAGATTTCCATGTATTTATTGATGGAACTTGACTGGTGCTTTGGACATGCCTCTGTGGCTGTCATTGTGCGTCATGACCCCTAATTCTTCCTTTTATGAACAAGCTTCCCCTGGTCACCTCTTGACAAAAGCTTTTTATTCCTTTGAAATAAAAGTGTTTATCTTAAAAATATAGAAATATTTTTTCTATATTTTATATTGTATCCATATAGTAGCCATTTCGGTATTCTATTATGAAATCTCCTTCAGTAATTAAGTGGGGAATTAAATATTGCTTGTGAAGGCATCACCTTGTATCAGACCATAAAATTAGCAGATTTAAGTTATATTCCCCTCACTAAGGAGATGATTTTTACTAGATATTGCCATTTATTGAGTTAATACTTAATAGAAATTTCAACATTTGAAAGAAATCATTTGCATACAATGTCATTTCTAATTCCCAACCAGACTGGGTATTTCAAAGGACTTTTAGAGACTACTATTGACCTTGGTAGAAATTGATACTGTCTATAATTCAAGCACTTCCCTGTTTAATATGGTATGTGCAAAGTGACTACAGTTCAGAAAATGCCAGTTGAAATGAGAATTTTGATTATTATTTTAATGTATTGTTGGCAGCTAAATCTGGAACAAAGGTACTTTAGTAATTATATGATTCATGAGAGATTGCTCTTAAAATTCTGATTATCCTTATATGGTCAGCTAGACAGCCTAAGACTCTTACTAAGGGGGGACTCTTACTATCCAGGCTTTTAACCTTACTTGTAATAGATATATTTCATTATTCAAGAACCCAAACAGATTAAATTAAAGATACAGCACCATCTTATGGATAGTTCTGTATTTGTAAATTTCGGAAATCCAAAATGCATTTTTGTGTTTGGGAACAGAAAAGGTTTAGTGCTGACAGAAGTGTTATGCTTGGAGCCTCTCAGTGCAGTGGGGTCAGATGATGCAGTGAGTAATTCGAGTGTATGGGCTTGTGCACATACACGTCTACACATGTCACTCACATATACGCATGTCAGTGGGCTGCTCTGGTATGCAAAGGCATACATAGAAATTTAGCATGATTTTCCTTTTGAAAATTAAGCCCCATACCAATACCAGAAATAAGCAACGGTTATCACAATACAGATTGGTAAATTTATGCAATCATTGGCGCAGACTACTGCCAGCCACAACAAGACACTGAGACATTACTGGCTGTCACCTTTCTAGCATGCTGTAAACATAGAGGATAAATGAAGAATAGAAATGTTTTCACAGTCATGAGCCACAGCTTCTAAAGAGTGCCGAGAAATTTAGATGTGAGCGTAGAACTAGTCAATTGCTTGCCAAAACTGTGTAACCACTAATAAAGTCTCCTTATACTTATCTAACGTTGAATTGCCTTCATAAATGATTTATACCCATCATTACTGTTCAGGTTTTAAACAGACATTTAACAATAAGCCTTTCCTAATAGTCTTTCTTATTATGTTAATGGAAGTCACATAGCCCGTTTAAGGAGGTTATAGGGGAAAACGATGACTAGAACTTCCTAGCAAACTATGAAGGAATAGCTACTTATATATGGCTTATATCATTGATCTTTAGTTTACTCTAGTTACCAAATATGAACCTGAGGCATGTTTACACCTCTCATTAAAAACAAGTACCCAGATAAGAATTCTTATAATTCTTAGCTTTGGGGTGTCTTGTATTCCATGATAAAAATTTTGAATTCTTTCCATAGAAAAGCCCATAGGTCTAATTCGGCTTGTATGCAATGTAAGGGATTTTTAGCTTTTCTAAAGCTACCTAGAGTGTAGTTTTAAATGGTACCTCTTGACACTTATTAACTTATTTGTTCACACTTCTGGGGAGGGACAAAGCATTAACAATCGTCTCGCGATGCAGACTGTCACTTTGATAGGCCTCGTGTCTCTCTCCTCTCTCCTCCGTCTTCTGGCTTCTCTGTCTCAACCACATACACATTCTTCTCCTCAGAAGCACATCACCACCATGCAGAGCCTCACACATGGCTTCATACAGATATGTACACTCTCCTCTCAGGTTTTCAGTCATCACTCCCCCCAAACCCCTACTCCCCACACAAATAAGTCATGTAGAATTAAATGGCTTTTAGAAGTTTATTTTATATAGGCTATTTTATGTCCCTTACATAAAAGTGAGATGTAAAAGTGTGATGTTGAGTACAAAGGAACAATGTAGAAAAAAATTGTCTTAATAGAACAGGCTTTAAAACTTCATTAGAACTCATTTTGTATATATATGTAGACTCTTCATTCTTAATTTCTAACTGCTGGTTAAAATATAAATGTGTCCATTCCTGCCTTACTTTCTATTCCTCCTGCTGTGATGACATAGTCTGACAAAGGCAGCTGAAGGAAAAAAGGGTTTTATTTAGCTCATGGGTTGAAGAATGGCCTATCAGATTGTGGAAATCACTGCAGTTGGAGTTTGGAGGAGGTGGTCACACTGAGTCTGTCATTAGAAGAGAAAGATGAATGGATCTATGCTAGTGCTCAGCTTGTTTTTTTATATGGGAACTTCTGAGTAGGGAATTGTGCTGCCCACAGTAGGCTGCTCTGTCCACCTCAATCAATGTAATAAAGGTAATCCTCCACCGATATACCCAGAGGTCGACCTGGTCAAGAAAGCTCTTTATTGCCATTACCTTCTCTGGGGATTCTAGATTGTTTTCAAGACAATTAAGATTAATCTTTGCCATTTTTGAGTACCATTATATTCAGAATTTTTAGATGTGCATGCTAATAAAATATTGTTGAAAAACTATAATCATATCATGTAAATATTTTTATTTTCATTGCTTTGATATCAGAAGGCCTTTTTTAGTTTAATACAAGACATTTAATAAACTTTAGATTTACAATAATATAGCATTCAAACATAGGTCAAAAGTTAAATTACAGTTTTAAATATATAAATTAAGTCTATAAATTAAGTCTATAAAACAGAATTAATTTTATGTAAATGTTAATTTTATTTATCAATAAAGAACAGTCTTATTTATTAATTTAACACAATGATTTTTCAGAGGTCCAACTGAACAAAAGTTCATGAAAGATTAGATATTTGAATACTTAAACTAGGTAAGAAAATATTTTTATATTCTGTATATCTAAGTATCACAGAATCTACTAGATATATCCATTTAGTGTCATGTAATATCAAGTAAACCCTGAGTTCACTGATTCAGCAAGATGGGCCCTGAACTCCTACTGTCTGCCTCCAGAGTCCAAGGATTACAAATGTCTGAGGCTATGCTTGGTATCTTACACACATGTGCAGGATTGAACTCGGGTCCTCACATTTGTACTTTGAGCACTTTTAGCAGCTGGACAGTCTCCCTGGCCCTGGGTTTTCAGTTCTGAGTTTTCAGCAGCCATGTTTAGATGTGAACAGAGCTGTCATTTAGTGAAAAAACTCAAGGCATTGCTGCCCATGATAAAACTCAAACTTTCAAGAGAAAGTTACAGTCTTATAAAGCTTTATTTTCCACTGAGTTTGTCAGTTCTTCAGTACCATGGTGGTTTGAATAAGAAACGTCCCTCATAGGCTCAGGTATTCAAACGATTAGTGCTCAGTTAATGGTACTGTATGGGGAGATGGTATAGCCTTGTTGGGTGAAGTATATCATGAAGGGCAGGCTCTGAGAGTTTCTAACTTCAGCCTTGCCTCCTCTAGTTTACCATCTCTTATTTGTGTTTGTAGTTGAAGATGTGATTTCCCAGCTTTCTATTCTGGTTGTCTGTCATCCTGTCTCCCTGCCATTGGGTCTCTTCCTGAAACCATAAACCAAAAGCAAATCTAGCTTTTGTAGTTGCTTTCAATCACAGTATTTTACCACAGCAACAGTAGAGGAACTAATACAAGTCCTTAAAGATTATTCTTTTGAGGTTAGTAGTAAGTAATAAATGTAATTTTGGGTGGTGTATAATAAACTATGCCATCATTTGGAAGATCTATGATTCAACAAACAAAAATATCCAATGGTTGCATAGATGTTGTTTTAAAATCATGCATAGATAAAGGATCCATCCAGAGTACAAAATGCAGTGGTAAGTTGAGAGGTAGGAGGTTGGAGGGACTCTCCAGGATGCACCAGAGACCTGGGAAGTGAGAGACTCTCAGGACTCAAATGGAGGGTCCTTAGATGAAATGCCCAACAGTAGGGAGAGGGAACTTATAGAGCCCACCTTCAGCAGGAAGACAGGGCATCAAGGGAGGGAGTCAGTCAAAACTCTGACCCATCATTGTTCCTGTCTGAAAGAACTGAATGGATGGAAATAGAGAGGAGTCTGAGGAAAAGAAGGTCCAGGGACGGGTCCAAAGTGGGATCCACCTCAAGGGGAGGTCCCAAGACCTGACACTATTGCTGAGGCTATGGAACTATCGTGACTGCCCTCCTAAAGACCCAACAACAGCTGAAAGAGTCAGAGGCAGATATTTGCACCCAACCAATAGATAGAAGCTGCTGACTCCTGCGGTTGAATTAGGGAAAAGCTGAAAGAAGCTGAGGAGGGTGCTGACCCTGTAGGAGGGCCAGGAGTCTCAATTAACCAGGACCCCCATGATCTCTCAAACACTGGACCACCAAGTAGGCAGCATACGCCAGCTGATATGAGGCCCCCAGCACATATACAGCAGAGGACTGCCGGGTCTGGATTCAGTCAGAGAAGATGCACCTAACCCTCAAGAGACTGGAGGCCCCAGGGAGTTTAGAGGTCTGGTTGGGTGGGGACATCTTCGTGGAGACAGGCGGGTGGGGAGGAGGTATGGGATGTGGAACAGTCAGAGGATAGAGGCAAGGAATAGAATCTGGAATGTAAAAATAAACAAACAAACAAACAAACAAATAAAGCATTAAGTTAAAAAGGTGTATTGATATGGTTTATTTGCATCTAACCTTAAAGAAACTATTATATGCTGAGTTTGATGTAATAGCAAAGAAGAGCGTTCATACTATGTCTGTTACTTTGTTGTTGCTGCTGTGATGAAATGCCTTGAGCAAGGTAACTTTAAGAAGAAAGAGTTTATTTTGGTTTCTGGTTCCACAGGGATAAAAACCATGATGGCAGAGCAGAGACATGGCAACATGCCAGAAGCATGGTAGCAGGAATGGGAGGCTGAGAGCTCACTTTTTGAGTATAGATCCAGAGGAGAGAGATGTAGACAGGAGGACACGGTGGGCTGGGGGATAGGTTCAGGCTTTGAAACCCCCAAAGCCTGGCTCCAGAGAAATGCTTCCTCCAACAAGAACAACATTGAAAAGCTACTAAATACTATCTTTAGACTAAGCATTTGTGTGAAGAATGCTGTAAGTCCATTTGAACCAAAATAGTGTATAATGTAATAATGTATATAATGTAATAATGAAATCAATATGAGGTTCTAGATAATTCTGTTAAACCATACATGAAAGGAATCAATAGTGTATAAAATAATCCCACTCTTTTCATAAAAATCTATTTTTCACAGTATTTTTAGTAGGAATATAGAATTTGTGTTATATAGAGGTTCATCATTGAGATGGTTTGAGTGGGGATGGCTTCCATAGGCTCTGATGGTAGAATACTTGGTCCCAAGTTGGTGGAATTATGTGGGAAGAATTAGGAGGTGTTACATTGTTGGAGGAGGTGTGTCAGTACTTTGAGATTCCAAAATCCTATGCCATTCCTGGCTTACTGACTTTGCCTCACACTTGTAGATCAAGACGGAGCTCTCAGTTGTTCCTGCCACCATGTCTTTGCTCACCATCAGGGCTAACCCTCTAATCTAAGAAAATTAAAAATTTTCTTTTGTCTGTTGCTTTGCTCATAGTGTCTTATTTCAACAATAGAAAAGTAACTAAGATAGCTATTTTTAGATGAATATCAATTTCTGTTTCATTTTCTGATATGAACAATATCATAAATGAATGCAATCTATATAAACAAAAATTATTTTGTATCACTAATACATTTTAAGAGTGAGAATGCATCCTGAATTATAATCTGGCAATAAATGCTACAGATAAGAGTAAATAAACATTTAATATTAAACCACCTTTATTTTCTCATTTGATGCAATTTTATGAGAGTTTTTGGAAAACATTCTCCACTGTAGTTATTTTCTTGAGCACTGTTGTTGACATATGGCAAGTTGTCTATGATAGTAGAATTCTCATCTTACAAGTGAGACTTGTTTGAGTTCCTAGTCAATCAATTCAATTTTCTCTTTACAGTGTCCTATCATAGTGCTTAATATAAGATCGACATTCAATACATGGTATTGACTGGCAGAAAATGCATTTAACAACAAAATCAATATAAGTACAAAGGAACTATGAAAGCTGGAGAGGAAATAGATTCTGCCTCCTTACTGCTTTGTCCATTTTGGAGCATATCTCCTGAACACTATCCATTGTCACAAAAACCTCACACTCTCTGGGTATTCGAACACTTAAAGCATGAGTCTTGGAGGTTCATATCAGCTACCTCAGAGAGCGTGATTATTCACACATCTGTATCTTTAACTAATGTGTTCTCCCCTCAGGACAGTCTGATCACCTCAGCACAATGCGTTCGTACATTTTTTGTAATTCTTTTCTGTATTCTACAGTCCAATTTCCTCTTGTTTGCTTCTTTCGAGTTTTTCATAGCATGTAAAAGTAGACACCAACCAGTCACTCGTGAATGCTTACAGATGTGTTGGGAACAAACCCACACTAGCTAGCTTTTTGTTTTAAGCCAAACCTTCTTACAATAATTATATAATTTATAAAGTCATAACAAAATGTTGCAGTGAATATTTGTGAGTTGGTTTGGTTGTTTGAAGGCTAACAGTCAAGGAACACAAAAATCTAAGATGTGTAAAATCCAAGAAATAAATGTATACAACTCTTTGTGACTCTAGTTTTTTGTTTCTCTAGTTCTATGCTTGAACATAGAGCCAATAAAAAAGTGATCCTAATGGCTGTGAGAAAACAGAACTTATATATGTGCAATAGTCTTTCAAGTACTTTCCCTCATGCTAATTTTTACACTTTGTGTGTGTGTGTGTGTGTGTGTGTGTGTGTATGTGTATGTGTGTGTGTGTGCATGCGTGTACATGCCTACATGTGTTGCTCATTGCAGGTCAATTTGTGTTAATCACTTGTACATATTTTCAACGATTACCTGTAAGTTGTTAGGTCTCCGAACAGTTTCTTATAGAACTCAAAATCTAACCGAAGAGAAGAAAAAGTTCTAAGATTGAAATAAATCTTTCACAGGGATTATAGCCTTATAAATATTCATCTCAAAGTTTCAAAAATATTGATAATTTTTACTTTATGTTTGTAAGTGTGTGCATTTTACTAGTTGGGTTGTACTTTGGAAGTTTTCTTATAAATATTACAAAACAGATGATCTTCTATTCAACATGAAAAAATACCACTTTCTGCTGCAAAATAATTTTAATTCCAGTTGCAGGACATAACATAATAAAGCATCCACTTCCAAACTGCTTAAGAATATTTTGGTAATTTTTCTCTAACACCAAAGATAATTACAGATAACATAATTATTTGTTCTGCTCTCCTATCTGTTTCATATGTATGTTCTTAGAGGCTAAATTTATTGTTTTCAGAGTAGTGGTTTTCATCTATGACTGAAAGAGTTAAGACCTTCCCTTCATGTCAAAATCACCCATCAATTCAACCTTGAACAGCCCACATACAGGTGTTCAGATCACACACCTGTTTAAATATCATTGCCAAAACACACTTTATGCTTTATTACTGTTCATCCATCTTTCCTTAGTCCTCGAGGTGTTTCATTAAAAAGCTCTATGACTTCAATTTGTTTTTATGCCCACCTTTACCAAAGTAAAAACAAATCAAGGAATAACCCCAAGTACATTGCATGCATTTGTGAAGTGGTACAAGCCAATCGTAATTTTATGCTGTGCATCCTATAATCAATTATTCAGAGCATCAAATAGCATAACAGTGACCTGAAAAGGTAATATGGTAAGGAGAATATGGCAAGAACTCAATTATAAGTTACAAATAGAAAAAAATTAATTAAAATTATTAGCATAAAATTAACTATTAATGAATCGACATTAGTTTTGGGTACCTTGTCTTCAAACTTTCCCTTAAGTAGAGAGCAGCCAAGAAGGCTCACATCTTCAGCCCTCAATTCATCCCGAACTCAGTGCTGCTGGATCTTATCATTCATTCACACTTGTGTCTTCAGCTACCACACGTGTGCTGATGATTTCCCTAGCTAGGCTTAACAGTTTACATTTGTAACTATGTCTATGATCTTTCTGATATGTAACTGAATTGGTGATTGTTCTCCAGTTTCACTCTTCTTCTGAAAGTTTGTCTCAGAATCTCCTATTGATGTTACTCTATTCTGGGATGAGTATTCTGTTCTTGGTCCTCCTTTTCCTGAATGCCTCATAAGTTGTCCATTGATTTCTCCGTGGCTTCTTTTGCAAGTTCAATTAGTGTACATCCCTTGTATATAACAATGGTTCTCATCATGATATTATCTTACATATACGTCATAACCTTTTATATAATTCACTTCCCCTTACTTTATCTGCCTCGTTATTCCCCTCACACTGGCTCTGTTTCTTTTCTCACAGTTTTCAAGTAATTTTTGTTGCACAGCCTGAAGTCTTCACACTAGAGAAAACATGTGCTCTTTGATTTTTTTGGAGGGGGGGGGTCTTGTCTTATTTTACTTAACGTGATGATCATCTTCCCTTATCTCATAAGTTTCCCTCCTCCTCCTCTATGAAATTTGAGCACTCATCTCTCCCAGATGTTTTTAGCAATCTTCTCTTGTTGGCTTGCTTCTGATTTCAGGATCCCTAGATTACTTGAGACTGATTCTTTTAAAAAATTAAAATAACTTATTTACTTATTTATTCATATAGACAATGTCTCTTGTAGCCCATGTTGATTGACTTCAAGCTCCCTATTCACCCAAATGTGATCTTGAACTTGTGTGCCTCCATTTGGGCGCTGGAATTACAGTCATGTACTATTATGCCTGACTTAATATGGTCGGTCCTAGAGATCAAACTCCAGTCTGTATGTATGCTAGGCAAGTACTTTTTCACTGAAGCCCTCGTAGGGCTTGGAGCTGTGACAAGGGGTGAGAAGTAGTGAAGAAAAGACAAACTCAGAGATGTGGAGAAATCCTTGGATCTGATTTACAGGCTCACTGATGGAGCAGTTGTGGTTCCCTGGCAGCTCAGTGTGTCTATTACATCCCAGTGGCTGAGGAAGGGGGTGTCATTACATAGAGCTGAACAAGGAGGCAGGGTTTATGATACACTGAAAGATCAGCAGAGGGGCCAGGGCAGTCTATGTAGGAAAGCAGTCTTCAGGCTACAAACATCCTGGGGTGGGTGGAGAAGCTACAGTGGATAGATTTCTGTACATGCTCTCAACATCTGCATACGGAAGACCTTGCCCCTGCTCTGAACATCTCCCAGGGAAAGCTTTCTATTAGAGGCACTAGTCCTCAACATGACTCGGCCCACGTTAACACCACATAGTCACCCAGGTCTTTACCATGCAGGACTTCCTCTACTCTCCCTCTTTCTTATTTCTTAGATATCTAGAATGGAGCAGGCATAGTCCAGGGGCAGTGTGCTGTAATGTTCAACACCAGTCTGCACAGAAGAAGGAAGGTCACAACTATGTCCAGCAGAAACAAATGATTTGGCCAGTTAAGGTGACAGACATCTTCAAACTCCTCAAGATACCTTTTGCAATATTAGTAAGAGGAACCAATCTAAGATGCATTAACATAATTTGGCCTCATTCAGACCCCCATTATTGCGACTCCAAACACTAAGAGCATCTGCTCACAGTCTGTTCAGATGGTCAACCATGCAGGCTTGCCACCTGCCCCAGAGCTCCACCATCAGGAGACGGTTACCTGAGCTTTGTTTGTATTTTGTCAATTGTAACATGATAGCAGTTACACTGAAAACAAAACTAGGCAGGTGCTTGCTTGCTTCAGCTACATATCTGCCCATTTTAAAAAATCTTATTTATATATTTACTCAAGTAGCCCAATTCATCACCTTTTCCTGGAAACCAAGGGGAAGGCCTCCCAAAGAGAACCCAAGAACCAATGAAGGTACAGTATCTCCACTCTACTTCTGTGGTTTCCTAAAACAGCCATTGAAGCATCCACATACAGCTCCTTTGCTGTCTTAGTTGCTTTCCTGTTGCTGTGAAGAGACATTGTGACCAAGGCAACTAATAGAAGAAAGAGTTTATTGGGGGCTTACAGTTCAGAGGGCGAGTCCATGACCTTCACGGCAGGAAACATGGGTGCTAGCAGGCATGGCACTGGAGCAGAGGCTGATCCATAAGTAAGAACCACTGAGGGATACATTGGGAATTGGCCTTTGAAACCTCAAAGTCCACACTCAGTAACACACTTCCTCCAACAAGGCCAGATTTCCTAATTCTTCTCAAATAGTTCCAACTGCAGACAAAACATTCAAGTTGATGGGCCTATGGGGGACCATTTTCATTCAAACCACCACAGAAGTCTAGCTCCAGATTTTACTTATCTTCTAAATCTTAAGATATAACTGCTGTCTTAGTCAGGGTTTTTATTCCTGCACAAACATCATGACCAAGAAGCAAGTTGGGGAGGAAAGGGTTTATTTAGCTTACTTCCACATAGCTGTTGATCACCAGAGGAAGTCAGGACTGGAACTCAAGCAGGTCAGGAAGCAGGAGCTGATGCAGAGGCCATGGAGAGATGTTCCTTGCTGGCTTGCTTCTCCTGGCTTGCTCAGTCTGCTCTCTTATAGAACTCAAGACTTCCAGCCCAGAGATGGCACCACCCACAAGGGGCCCTACCCCCTTGGTCACTAATTGAGAAAATGCTCCACAGCTGAATCTCATGGAGGCACTTCACCCAACTGAAACTTCCTTCTCTGTGATAACTGAAGCCTGTGTCAAGTTGACACACAAAACTAGCCAGTACAATTGACTCCTTGTCAACTTGACACACAAACACATCACTATTAAGCTTCAACCCTTATGTTTTTATTCATCCCCAAGATCTAAAGTCCCACAGTCTTTACATATTAAAAGTTCAATCAATTTAAAATATCCAATATCTATTAAAATTTTAAGTCTCTTAACTGTAGGCTCCACTAAAATACATTC
>JADRCD010221522.1:0-10150 GCA_019843815.1 Montemys delectorum | reverse complement strand
CCTGATAGTCATGAGGAAAACAAGACACAGAAGTGAGAGGGGCTTACAGGAGCACCATGGGAGCTTCCAGCAAGTCTAAGACCAGACCCTACTTTTTCTGCATCAGGGTCAAAGGTGGCACCCAGCACTCTAATGCCAACAGAGTGGACTCTTCTCCTTTGTCTTTATGCCCGTGTCATGTTCCTATTCTCTCAGTTCGCCATCCAACCACATGCCATCCAGCTAGATGCAAAATAGGATCATGTAATTTTTGGTTTATAGGAGCAGTCTGAAGGCAGGAAGGTATGGTCCTATTTCCCCCTGCCTCCTCCTTTCTCTCCAGTGCTTGCCACTCAGCAGGCCACAGTGAAGCCTTTCTATGCCTTACGTCACACAATTCCACAGCACTCTTTATGATTCAAGTCATCAGTCAGGAGGGACATTTGAAGTAACTAAGTCCAGAATCCAACTGCCTTCCACTGATCATCCAACTCTAGGGAAAGTATCCATCTCTATGGAAAAGCTACAAATACGGAGTCTAAGTTTACCTGTTGTCTTTCTAAGAATAGGTGGGAAGAAAATGAGGTGTGACATGCAATCTGAGTGTTCCTATCACTCCATCAAAACGTCTGGAGGGTTGAGATGGTCAGAGACATTATGGTTGGGCATGGGGCTCCAGGATTTCAATTCTGGTTGTAGCCATGCCTCTCTGTGTCCTGAGCTGCCACAACATAACAGGTCCTGCCTCTGGGAATGGAGCCCAGCCACCATGCCAACCCCTCAGTGAAACCGCAAGCCAACTTAAACTTTCTACCCCTAAGTTGCATTGTTCCAATGTTGTGCCTATGCAACAAGAAAAATAATTGAAACAAGAGTGCTGTATTCGCCAGGCAGTGGTAGGCCTTTAATCCTAGCACTTGGGAGGCAGAGGCAGAGGCAGAGGCAGAGGCAGAGGCAGGTGGATTTCTGAGTTTGAGGCCAGCCTGGTCTACAGAGTGAGTTCCAGGACAGCTAGGGCTACACAGAGAAACCCTGTCTGGGGGGAAGTAGGGGGGCGGAAAGTGCTGTATTTGTTACTTTTCTGTTACTGGGATTAAAAAGAGAAACATGGCCAAGGCAACTTTATCTGATCTCATGATTCTGGAGTTGTAAGAGTTCCTTATGTTGTGAAAGTACGGCGGCAAGCAGCAGGAGCAGAGAGCTGAAAGCTCATGTCTTCAAACCTAAGCAAGCTGGAAGCAGAGGGCATAAACAGGAAGTGAGGGGAGACTATAAACATTAACTCTCCCTCAGTGACACACCTCGATCTCACCTGGGTCTTGCCCTATACCCAGCTTCACAGTATCCCCCAGAACTCTTAAGACCACCAGGGAGAGAAGGAATCTCAGAAATGATCACTGGGGGCTGAGAGAGCCAGATCCCTGTCAGGCCCACTCAGAAGCTACGGAGACAACCACCAACCTTTGAAGTAGGCACAGTCAGATGGAAGAGCAGAGGATGAGGAGGAGCCACCAGGAGCAGTCCTACCATGGAACAATTAAAAGTGAATGGGCAACAAGATGCTTGACTGGCCCCAATGTCTAGGTACTAGCCATTCTCACACCTTAAGAGAATTCAACTCAGAAACCCCCAACCAGTTTGGCTTCCCCAGAATTGATTAGATTGAGTTCCTACCACTGGTCATATGAGGATTTGATTCTGACTTTGTGAACTGACCATTCACTCCCAGCACACAGTACACTGGACAGTGCCAGCTCCAGGAGATAAAATGCTCAGGCTCAGGGACGTCACAGAAAGAAAGACATAGGAATCAGGTACCAGCGAGTAAATCCTAGACATACAAGACAGTGTGGAGGTAGGAGGGCATGACAAGAGTATTACAGTTTGGGATGCCCAATATTTGCTGTCTGGTCCATCTGTGGGTCTGGAGGTTGCTAGCTACATTGTTTGGAGAACTGTGTATGTGTGTACACATGCTGGTAGAAGAGCTGGTCTGCCAAGTGCATCATTACAATGCATAACCCCAAACCAAATAGAGTCCAGAACAAATCATCTCTCAGGCAGATGTTTGCAGCAGCTGAAGCCAGCAAGTAGCAATACCCTAGAAGGGCTTTGGTGACCAACTCAGCTAGTGTCTGAGATAGGCAAGGGCCTTCTGCAGCCCAGCTCTCCTAAGTCAGGGGGATGGGAATGGCTTTGACAGATGCAGAACATCCTTTCCATCCAGAAATCTGTTGTCCAAGTACACACAAGGCAAAGATATCTGGCAGTAAGTGTCCCATATGTTGCATCTTGCCTGGTTATGGGGCAATGGCAGGCCCTCTCTGTTTCTTTAGAATTTCCTTCAACTGTCTGACTTTTCCTGAATTTCTCAAAGTAAAATTTGACTTGGAAACCACAGATTTTACTGTGAAGATCAGTTTTGTAGTTTTTAAAACTTCCTCAGGCCAGGTATGCTGGTCACGTCTTTAAACCCAGCACTCGGGAGACAGAAGCAGGCAGAACTCTGTCGTTTCTCAGCCATCCTGGTCTACATGGTGAGTTCCAGGTCAGCCAGATCTATGTAGAGAGAGCCCCCTACAAAAAAAAATCCAGACAGAATCAATTCTGAATCTAGTGTGCTGTTAAACTCTGGAATGCCCTTCGCATCACACACACACACACACACACACACATACACACATATACACATACATACACACACACACACACACACACACACCCCAGACTTATGTTTTGATAACTTGATGTCCTTCTTTAGCTACTATTTTGAAGGCTGTGAAACTTGTCAGGGTGAGCCACAACCTGCATCAGGCTACATAAACACCCATCTCTGTCTAATACTATAATTTGTCTGCTGGTCCTGGTAACAGCTAAATATAGAGTTTCTAGTCAAGTGTATTCCCAATGTACCCAGATATGAAGACTAACTAGAAAGCAGGGGCAATCCTACCTGAACTGGTTGTGGGTGCGTGTGTAGTAAAGCATAACTGTGTCCTATGGTAACCTTTTAGAGAGTCCCCTATTTAGTGTTTTATGCCTATGTGCAACTGGGCATGTATATGGCTAAAATCAGAAGCATTATGGGAAAGGGACATGCACAATAGGAAAAATGAGTCTATGGTCTACTCTATCAGTCAAAATGAGACCACCCCAACTATACCTCTTAGTAACCAGCCCACCCTTCTTTTGAACCCCATAGAAGGAAACCACAAACATTAATCAAGGCCCTTGAGTATTCCCACTGCTACAGCCACTGCCAACCCTGACATCCAGCTGTAATCTGTAGTGCTGTTCTGCACCGACTAAAGTTACTTTGTCTCTTGCAAATCTCTGTGAGGCCTTATTTTCAATTCTTTGGGTAAGATGCCAAGACCCTGGAAACACCAGCCCAGACTCCGATCACTAATAGCAGTTCCCGACATCATCCCTGCTTCCTGATCCGTGTAAACAAACCTTTGCCACACATTTCTGCCATCAGAGAGGTATCCCACCATCCATCCCTTCCCTGCCACAATAGAGACCTCTGAAACCATGAGCCAAAATAAAGTCCCCCTCTGATAAGTTGCCTCTGTCAGGTTTTTGTCCCTATGCTGAGAAAAGAAAGTCATATAAGAACTACAGACCTACTACGAACATGTGACTGCAGTACCTGAGGAGGCCAGAAGAGGGCGTCAGATCACCAGGAACTGGAGTTACAGCTGGTTGTGAGCCACCATGTGGGTTCGAGGAACCGAACCCAGGTCCTCTGCAAGAGCAGCAAGTACTCTTAACCATTGAGCCATCTCTCCAGCTCCTTTTTTTTTTTTTTTTTTTTTTTTTTTTTTGTAATTGTAGAGCTTGGGGCTGAAGCCAGGGTTCCACACACGCTAAACAAGCACTCTTTCACTGAGCTAACAACTCTAGCTCTCTTCTTTTCTCTTTTGTAAGATAGAATCTTGCATACAGGCTGCCTTGAATACAATCTGTATGTAGCCCAGGCTGGTCTTAAACTTGCTACATAGCCTGGACAATCTGTCTGCCCCAGAGTCCCAAGATGCTGGAATTACAGATCCGTGGCACCAGGCTCATGAAGACAGGCTTCTGAAATAAAATCTTCATAATATCTTCTAGTTAATCCAGACAGATAGGAAAGATGAACTCATGGGCTATGGCACAGCGGCGCTCTGTACCTGTAAAGAGGTCTGATGCAGACAGAGCCAGTAATCACACTGGGAGGGCATGGGCAAGCAAGGCACACAGGAGAATGTGCTCTGAGAATATTGATGGGACACTTTCCACAGGCCAGGCACTGGGTGGCAAAACCATTACATTGTAGAAGACAGAGGCCCTGCCTTGCAGATCTGACACTCTGACAGAGAAATGAGAACCTCCCATGGATGGGAACTATGGAGAAATAGAACCTTGTGATGTCATGTGGTAGCAGCAGGAGTCTTGGGAGCCATGTGACCAGAGACCCAAATGACAAGGTGTATTGCAAGTAGAAAGAGCAGGCCTGAGTGGAGGACCCAGAAAATATTAGCATTCGAGAGCTTCATGGAGATTGACGTGAGGTCAGAGGTCACACAAGAAGCTCTATGGGGCAGGTCAAATGAAAAGTTCAGGTGGTTTGGACCAATTTTCTACAGGCAGAAAATGGCCCTCCATCCTACCTCTGTGCCCCATTCTCCCTTCACTGCCAAGATGGCTCTGGGCCTTTCTGAGGAATACTAGCTGTGTGGTCTCTTGAACCTACCACCTCCTGAGAAGTGTTTTCCACATGCAAGTTGGTAACAAAGTTAGGTGACAAGTCCAGGCTCTGACACTATGCCGGCCAAAGTCAGTCATCTGTCTGCACCAATGTAGCAACAGCACCATCTTCACTCTCCAGGTCAAGCAGAGAAGAGCCCCAGGACCTATCTACATTTCCCCATTGGGTACCTGGCTGTGAATATCACCCTAGGTCTAGGAGGGAAGGCCCCATGCTAGCATGTCAAGGCCAATCAATGCCGGTCCTGCAGAACACCTGCCATTTCCCCAGTGTGTGTGGTCTCGTCGAATGGCTTCCAACATCACTGTGGCTTTCTATAAGGTAGCCCCTCAGAGAGTTGAAAAAGCCTCATTATAGGAAGTGATATCCAAAGTGAGTATATTTCTCACAGGCGAGCTACCTGGGGAAGCCATCCAAAGTTCAACCCCATTTCTATCTGAGGACCCATTAGCTTCAATGGTGTATGCATGGGGACACAGGACGTCAGTGAGCACAGCACATTTGGGAGCAATGGTTACCTTCTCCAGACCTCTTCTTCCCCACTGGAGACTACCATGGAATCCAGGATCTGGGGGGTCAATATTCAGACCCCTGAGACAAAACATCAATCAGAAAACCCAATTCCAAACACCCTCAACAAAGGAACCCTCAAATCTCATCCATCACTGTTCCATCATCCAGAACACTGAGGCCCAGAGACTATTTACAAAACAATAACTATACTGATATGAAAAGATATTTTTACTTCTGTATATAAAACTCTGTGTGTGTGTGTGTGTGTGTATGTGTGTGTGTGTGTGTGTGTGTGTCCTTCTGCAGGCTAAACAAGCATTATACTAATAAGCTACATACCTACCCTATTTTACTTTATCTTGAAGTTCTTATTACATTGCCCAGACTAGCCTCAATCTTGCCATCCTCCTGCCTCAGCACCCTGAGTTGCTGAGATTATAGGTACACGCTACCACATCCAGCTTCATTTTCTTTCAGTTTGTTAGATCTCAATCTTCTACTTACTGACCAAACACTAAGCTTCTGTTTGAAAGAAAAGTAGGGATGGATGGTTCAGCGGTTGGGGGTTGATTTCCAGTACCCACATGACGGCTCATAACCCTAACCCCCGTTCTATGTCCAATTCCCTCTTCTGGCCTCCATGGGCACTACAGGCACTTCTGCTGAAGAATATGCCTACATCAAGCCATGAAAAAGTGAATTCTCCAAGATCCCAAAAGCACAAAGCTGACACAGTAAGGCTCCAGGACCCTGAGCAGCCTCAACTTTGCCTGTCCCAGCCCCCTAATGTTTAAGATGATTGCTGCCTTCCTTACCTCTCTCTAACCACTGACATAGTCTCAGCAGAGTGTGAACTGGACCCAAGGGAAGAAAGAGGTCACCATCGAGAGACAGAGACCCAGTCCCATTTGAAAGGAATAAAAAATTATCCTGTTACAAACTGCACCTGAGATCAGCCACCAAAGGTCATAGCTGCTTCATTTGTCACTGTGTCAAAATGGATGACCAAAATGACTTAGAGGAGGAAGGGTTTGCTTGGCTCACAGTCTCAGATGGTTCAGTCCATCACATGATGGAGCACGGCAAGCATTTTCTGACAATGGAAGAGTGGAAGGATGGGGTGTGGCCCATTCTTCACATGGTGCAAAGCTGGGATCAGAGAGCCCCGGGGTGGGTATAACCATCAAGGCCTACCCATGGTGACCTACTTCTTCTACACTCAGGCTCCGCCTCCTAAAGGTCCCATAGCCTTCAAATTACACCACCAGCTATCAGCTATCTGGTAAAACGTGGGCTGGATATGTCAGAGTTTGGATTGGAGCTTCTCTTGCTGTGATAAAGTCCCATGGCCAAAAGCAGCTTGGGGATAAAAGGGTTTATTTGGCTTACGTATCCTCAGGGAAGCAAAGACAGGAATTCAAACAGGACAGGAACCTATAGGGGCCATGGAGGGGTGCTGCTTAATGGCTTGCTCCTCATAGTTTGTTCAGCCTGATTTCTTTTAGCTCCCAGGACCACCAGCCCAGGAACTGCACTGCCCACAGTGATCTGGGCCCTCCCATATCAATCATCAATCAAGAAAATGCAACCCAGGCTATCCCACCGGCTAGTTTGGTGAGGGCATCTTCTCAGTTGAAGTTCCCTCTTCTCACACAACTCTAACTCTAACAAGTTGACATAAAACTGGCATCAGGGGAAATAAGAAAGACAAATCAGGGCGTGGCCCTTCAAATGAGAAATTACTCCTCTTATTTGAACACTGGGTCCTCAAATGGCGGTACTGATTAGGGAGGCCATGGACCCTTTAGGAGGTGGGGCCTTGATAGAGGAACTACATTAGTGGGGATAAACTTTGAGAGTTCACAGGCTCCCCCAGCATCTAATTCACTCTCTCTGTTTCGTGTTTATCACTGATCACTTGGCTTCTTGCTCTGGCTGCCTATTGCCATGCCCCCCTGCCATATAAACACTCTCTCTGAAGTTGTGAGCCAAAATAAAGCCCTCCATAAGATGGCTTGCTTATGATATATACATATGTGTGTATCTTATTTTTATTTTATGTTCATTTGTGGGCATAACTTTTTGCAGCCTATTTTAATAAACATTCAACCTCTTCTCTAGCCCACCACCCACCAGAAGTAGTGGAAAAGGAAAGTTATTAGGACACAGGGGAAGTGGACCTGTTTAGAAATAGTTCTTTAATCTGGGCTGTGGTAGCACACGCCTTTAATCCCAGCACTTGAGAGGCAGAGGCAGGTGGATTTCTGAATTCAAGGCCAGCCTGGTCTACAGATCCAGGACAGCCAGGGCTACACAGAGAAACTCTGTCTCAACACCCCCCAAAAAAAGAAATAGTTCTTTAGGGGTGAGTCCAACCTTCATTGTCAGGATATCAGCAGTTTAGTCCCGTAGCAAACACCAAATATGAATCAGCTGCAGGTCAGTCCTCTCAGCAGACAGACGCCACGCACAAACCAGCAGCTGCAGTTTGATCCTGAAGAAAGTACAAGACTCGCCAACCAGTCTGAGGCTGCTGAAGCAGCAAGAAGCCATAGGACCCTTTGGTGAGCTTCTCTCTGGCATCACCACAAACGTAGCTCAGTAACGAAATGTAAGGCAAACCAACACATGCTTGTGGTTAGTGAAGAGTAGCCAAGTGGAGCAAAGCAAACCAATGCTCCAGCTCCCACTGTCTGTGGGGTCATATTTATACTCCTTCATCACATGTCCTTTCACCTGTCTGCTATAGCAAAGCATCCTTTCACCTGTGTGCCCCAGAAGAACATCATTTGACACAATGGACTTTCCAAAGAAACTAGACCTTTCCCCTTCATTCATTGGTGTTTTGCCTGCATGTCCGTCTATATGAAGTGTCAGAAGCCTGGAACTGGAATTACAGAGAGGTGTGAGCTACCATGTGCTGCTGAACCTGGGTCCTCTGGAAGAGCAACCAGTATACTTAACTGCTGAACCATCGCTCCAGCCCCTGGTCATGGTCTTTTACCACAGCAGCAGAAAAGTAAGAGCTATACCAGGGAATGTTGTTCTCAAAGAATGAGAATGGCCCCCATAGGCCTGTAGGGCGTGGCACTGCTAGGAGGCCTTGTTGGAGTGGGTGTGACTTGTTGAAGGAAGTATATCATAGTGGGTGGGCTATGACATTTCAGAACTTCAAGCAAGGCCCACTCTCTTCCTGCTGCCCGTGGATCCAGATGTAGACTCTGGACTCTTTCTCAAGCATCATGTCTGCCTGCATGCCACCACACTTCCCGCCATGATGATAATGGACTAAACCTCTGAAACTGTGAGCCAGCCTTAGTCAAATATGTTTCTTATTAAGAGTTGTTGTGGTCATGGTGTCTCTTCACAGCATTAGAAACCCTAACTAAGACAGCTGCTAATCCATATTTCAGAAAGCAGAGGTAAGAAAAGTTGCTAAAATAGTCAAATCATCCTCACTTCCAACTTCTCTCTCATCTCAGAGTGAAACAATCCCCAAAACACTAGCAATAAACACATATAAACACGACCCCACAGACAATGGGAGCTGGAACATTGGCTTGCTTTGCTATTCTTCGATAACAACAAGCATGTGTTGGCTCACCTTACATTGCATTGCTGAGAACCATGCACAGGGGTGCACACCTGTAACCCTAGCGCTTGGAAGGCTGAGGCAGGAGGATTGCTCATTCAAGGGTAGCCTTGGCTGCAAAGTGAGTCATTATCAGGAAGAAAGGAAAAAGGAAAGGCGGGAGAGGAAGTAAGTTGAAGAGTTGTGCAGGAGCTGAGGTAGTAGATCCCCGGGTGAAGTGCCTGCTGCAAACAGGAGCACCTGACTTTGGCTCCCCAGCTTGCAGGTTTCAAAATCCACTTGTAATTCTTAGCACTAGGAGGCAGAAACAGCCAGATCCTGAGAGCTTGCCCAGCCAAGCCATCTAGGCAAAATGGCAAGCTCTAGATTCATGGAGAGACCCTCCCTCAAAAAATAAAGTGGAGGGCAATTAAGAAAAATACTGGAAGTCAATCTCTGGCCTCTTTATACAAGTACACATGCACCTATGCATGCATAAGGACATGTATGTTGCACACACACATGAACACACACAGGCACACACATACCTGTAGGGACAGCCACTTGGTGTAGAGTTAGAGACAAGCTACATAGCAATGTGGAAGGGGCAAATGACAGAGCATAGCCATACTCCACACCCAGACAGTCATTAGATTTCTAGATTTTTCTAACAGATTCCAGAATTATGGGGTGAGGGGGTCAGTGAGATTTTCTGATCTGTTGAGCATCCATCTCAGGTTTTGATATTGATCGGATCAAAGAGCCCACCACCCATGTGTGAAGAGAAACCCACTGTCCATCTGTCTGCCACCTCCAATCCAAAGACTGTCCTAGCATGCCAGGAAGGCTGCACCTGGCTGCAAGGGGTACCAGGCACCGACTCACAGTGACCCACTCTTGCGGTCCTCTGTGGTGCCTAAGGATCCCCTTCCACATGTGGCTTAAGCAGGTGGAATGTGTGCAGTCCCCTGCCCCAGGCCCTGCTGCTATCAGTCACTTGATTGAAAAAGGTATTTGCCCAAATTAAAGTGCGCACTGAAGTTCTGTTTCCCTGCCGAGTCAGCACCTACATACGTCTGAGCTCTGATGATTGACGTGCCTCTTAATGTGGGCTTCGAAACGCGAAACCATTTTGTGAGCAAACACTGCAAGAGCAAGAATTCCTTGGTCCAGTGATCCCGCGGCTTCCCCTCTTGGTGTGCCACCCGGTGATGGAATTGCCCCCTGAATATTATCCTGTTCTATTATTTTTATCTTGGGTTCCAAGTGAAGCACGTGAGGAAAATAAGATGTGGTGTGGTCTGAATTCTCACGAAGAGGTGTTGGGACGACTTTAA
>JADRCD010221520.1:0-13373 GCA_019843815.1 Montemys delectorum | reverse complement strand
TACAGACTTAGGTAGGTCCTTTAGTTGAGAGAGTTCATATGCACCCCAAATTGAGTATTAACAGAGCTGGAGAACAGCACCAATTAAGCAGCGAGAACACTGGCATTTCATCTTTTATTATCCCTGCCATCTAGTGGCAGGATCAAAACCCAAGGACAGAAGACTTCACAGATAGCTCCCTTAAGTACACAGAGGTAGGAAAGCCTGCTTTATTTCACTATAGCTACAAAAGCCATTTAAACCCACTTGCACCAGATGACATCTTAAAAGCATTGTCTAAACAATCAAGTTTATAACTTCAGATATGGAAAGTCAAAGAAAGGTATCCATAGTAGTGCTTCAGTTCAGCAGAGAATTAACCAATGATGCATGAAAAAGAGCTTCAAGTCAACTCCGAAAGAAAAGACCTAAAGAGAGCAGACAGGCCCTGCGGTCCTACCGTGAACATACTCCACGGTGCACACGCAGCTGCAGCTAGCCCTGGGATGATGCTCCCTTACTCCACTCACTGGCAGGCGAGCCACTTTAATACAAGACCTTAAGCAGAAGAGCATGTGTGTGCTGAGATACAGCACTCACTTCTCTCGTGGTCAGCACAAGAGGAGAAAGTGAAGGGCTATGTAAAGTCTGCAGCTGTCTGGCCACTCCTTTAAGTCACTGTCACTCTTCTCCCTCAGTGACATGGACAAATCTTAGAAGATCTGACAACATACATTAAAGCTTTATAACAAGGCATTAACTACAACTAAGGGCAGTTTTAACTGCTGCCACTCCCATCAGTCCCTCCTTGAAGAGGAGGGACTCTGTACTCTCAGGGACATGCACTTGGTTCTGTTTTGGGAGAGGCTCTTCCTCTGAGGCCAGTCTGGCCTTGACCTAGGGATACTCCGACCTCAGCCTTCCAAGTGCTGAGATTACATGTGGACCTACCACACCTGGCTATACTTGACATTTTAAAAAACTAACTAGAGGGCTGGCAAGATGGCTCAGTAGTCCTCCAACTTCCACCTGTATGTCATGGCATGAACCGTGCACACAAATCAAAGCCTGAAGAAGCTGTGTGTCTGCTGCATGGAAAAACCCTTCTGACGTTTAACTTCACTTCCACCATCAGCATTTATTATTTGTTTGTTTGTTGAGACAGTTTCACTACTTAGTTAGCCTTGTTAAAGCCCTTGACTGGCCTGGAACTTAACATGCAATCAAGCTAGCCTCAACTCACAGATTGCTGGCCTACTGCTAGGATTAAAGGTGTACGGTACTGCATTTGGGGATTAAATCCAAGAAACGTGAGGTGGCCTGTTTGCATTAGGCCTATTAGGGTGCCAGCAACGTATAGACTTGAAATAAATGGGAAGTGCACACAAATCTTCCTGATTTGAGAGCAGAGAGGAAGTGTCTACAAGTGTATTTCCATCTTTCCCTGTTTGTTCAGGCATGAAAACAAGTGGCTTCACTTCCCTCAAGCTTTGTGTTCTGCACTGCAGTCCTGCTCCGAGGCGTCCTCACTTCTGAGGTAACTCAGTGGTGCTTCAACTGACCTGTCTACAGCATTCTAAGGACATAGGACAAACATCTCAATACACACTCTGGACTTCTCAAATTCATATAATTCAAAGTATTTTAGCCACAATACTTAAGAATCTTAATTTCTAGTGCGGTTGGCAAGAAAATCTTAAGTATCAGGCAAACCCTTCATACCCTGAGAGAGAACACACTCAGAAAGAGCGCTGACAGCAACTAGCCTGGCTGTGGAAAACAAGTGTGCAGAGTTTGGGCAGACAGTGACTGAATAAATGATCCAAACAAGTAACTCAAGAGGGGACACCAAGAAACAGGAATGTGAGCAACACTGGAAAACACGTGGAGCTGGATGTACCAGCTGGAGCGCCGTCACTCTCAGCAAGTTCTCCAGCATTACCTGTCTTCAGTGTACACCTAACAAATGTCACAGAGTGATTGATTAGTCAGTCACTGCTGAGAGAGGGTATAACAGCTAGGTTGATGGACATCTCATTGCACATCTTTGCAAACGCTGTTTTTTTAAACAAAATGTCACCTTTGGAAGCTATCTGACTACAAGACTACATTCTTTTAACACACACTAACTAAAGCACATCTATAAGGTTGGGGAAATAAAATATAAATACCATAGGATTGTGTAAGTCACAAGCTGAAATAAAGTACCTGCAACACGTTTAACCTTGATTTAGTGTAGACTGTATTCATATAGTAAATAAATGTGTATATATGAAGTCTCTTATTAAATCATTAAGACAAAGAAGCTAATTTTTAAAACTGGTTAGGTCCAAGTACAGTGTTGTATGACTGTTACTCCAGCACTTGGGAACCTGGGGCTGGAGGAAGTGGCCTGGGTTACATAGCCAGACGCTGCTTCAAATATAAGTAAATAAAAAACAAACAAAAAAAAACCCCAAAGTGGCCAAAGCTATTCACAGGAGATTAAAATAATAAGCATAATGTGGTAGACTATCTAAAGATGCTCCTAAATAATTCTGCTCTTATATACCAGTGTTCTCTTTTGACACTGAGGTAAATCTATGTTGCCTGAACAGTAAACCAGACTGGAAATGATGTTGTCCATTCCATGCCTTTAATCAAGCAGGCTGCTTCTCCTACCTTGGGATTCTCTTTTGGAGTCCAGGAACCACACAGTGAGGCAGCCTATGTAATAACAGGGAAAAGCCAAGTTCTGATTAATGCGTGGTCAAAGTTCCAGCATGTCACCAATGCCCAGGCATCTGAGGCATTCCCAGCCAGCTACAGCCTGTGGAGACAACTATAATGCTCTCGAAATGCAGGCTGGGACAACTTCCTAGTTGGCCCACACGACGATGAATGTACTGGTTGCTGTGCCGCTAACCTCTGAGATGGCAGCTTTATAAACAGCTGAAGTATAACTTCAGTCCAAGTACACACCTATCAAACTTACAGGTGTATATATCAGAAAAGTTTTATCATTAACATTATTCATGATAGAAAAAAACTAGAACTCACAACTACTGCAACGTCAGCTCCAGAGAATCTAAACACCCACTCCTAGACTCTGTGGCCACCCATACTCAGGTGTCCTGGCACACACATATACACATATAATCAAAACAAACTATTTATAAAGTCAAAATGTTTTCCTAGTTGCAACAGGAAAAATAAGAGAAACAGGCTAGAGAAGAGTCAGGTAAATATGAAGATGGTGCTCAACTCTGCAGCCACTGGGTGAGTTTTCAATATCAATAGTAAGTTTCATAATTATGCAGAATATACACATCCCACTAATGTGCATGTTACAGTTTAAATATACCTCAACCTATCAGCAATGCCTTACGCTGTGATTCAGGCCCAATAGGCCTAATTACCATAACTTAAATGATATAGCTTTTAAGGATCCAAAAACAGTTTTATTTTTAAAAGGAAAAGCTTTTGTATCAAGGTTATTTATATTAGGCCCTTTAAGTTCAGTATATTACTTTGACAACCAAAATAAGTACCTTAAAGGCGGGGAGGGTGCCTTCCTTTTAATGACGTGACTGACTCAAGTTAGCAACTATAAATAGCTGGATCCCCCCCCCCCCCAACACACACACACACATAGCCCTGGCTGTCCTAGAACTCACTCTGTAGACCAGGCTGGCCGCGGACTGAGAAATCCGCCTGCCTCTGCCTCCCAAGTGCTGGGATTAAAGGCGTGTGCCAGCACTGCCCGGCAAATAGCTGGATTTTTAGTCAGTGGTTCAAGCTCATTTCCTCTACTCTGAACATCCGACTGGCCTTTAAACCATGTTAAGATTAGATTCATTATCTTACATGGCTTCATCATCCTGTCCTCTCCTTCAAATGTCAGCTGTGTAATATGTTAAATGAAAGTCTCTCTTGGCTAAATTCTAGTACAAACATGTTGTAGAAACCAGATTATAGGTCCATGGACAGGTGTATGAAGTTTTTAAAAAGTCAGTGAATATACAATGTTGGTTAATGTACTGAACAAATTCCACTCAAAATTCAATTTTACTGGTGGTGTTGTCCTTTTACTGTACCAGGGACTAAACTTGGGGTTTTGAAGATGTACTAAAAGACTTTCTTCTTAAAATACATTGGTGGATAAAGGATCCTTTTTTTTTTTTTTTAGGAAGTTAAAAAAAAAAATCCTGTGAGGTCAATTCCAGGTTTTCAGTTTGAAGACTCAGAGGAATACTTAACAGACCAGTCATTTCTATTAGGCTTTAAATAACAATTTAAAAAAAGGATAAGGGCCTCCTATTTTGGTTTATTTAACACCAACTCAATAATCGCTACTATCCAATGACCCACCTAATAATTAGGCACAAAGTTATTTCCACTGGCTCTCTCCCTCCTCTTCTTTCCGCTACTGCCCCCTCTCCCTCTCAATTAAACCTCTTACACATGGAAAAAAAAAGTTATTTCCACTGCAAAGGCTCTTTCACAATACAGCAATTGACTTTTTCTAATGAGCATTTTTATTTAGTATCCTCTAATTTCTAAGTTTAATAGGTCAAAATTCTGATGCTCTCTAACGTGCTGCTGGGCTTGCATGCCATTTACACTTATCATTGAGTTCAATCAAGAAAGAGTGACGAATGGATCAATAATCTAAACCTACGTAAGCTCACTGTCAAGATGAATTTAATACATACTAACTAGTGTTAAGGCATACAATAATTTCAGCTTATTATTCCTCAAACTCTGGCTTGTAAACAAACTCATTTTTATTGAGATGGCATCTTTTCTACTCATCATCTCAAAAATTAACAATGCAACTTTTATAATTCAGGAAGCTTGTAGATATTAACTAGTCTTTCTTGTCTGACTCAATGTTCCTTAACTAATGAGCTAAAACAAGAAAAGTTATTTGTGCTTGTAAGAAACATGAATACAACTAAAATTACACTTTCTCTTGATGTTCTTCCTAATGCATCCAGTCAGCCATTCATCCTCAAAGCTAGCAGCCGGCCGGCAGTGATGCTCACAACTCTCTCTTCTACAGTTAGTACCATCTCCTCCCCAGCGGCTTTCCTTGTCCTTAGGACTAACTAATACCTGTGAAAGTGGCCTTACAATGTTCATTGCATATGACTTTTCTGACACTACAACCAAACCTGAGAGACTTACTACACGACTGCTTCACCAAACAAGACACACAGTTTAAGACAAAGTTAATTTATGAAAAGGTATATAGTTAGAGACAAAAGGTTTTCAATATTCACTGAGTATTCACCATACCCCTAATACTGTGCAAAAATACTGTAGGGAGAACACAAATGATGTTCTTGACTAAAAGGAACTTCTCCTGCTTTCTATGGTAACATTAAATCATCATTCACTACAAGGGCAAATGAGCACCAAATCCAAATGACTATGTTTTACAAATTCAGATAACAAAACAAAAAACCTCATAACCACAAAAAACTAGTCTCCTTGACTATTTTTACTTTACAGATGTAAAACTTCAAAAAATGGCTTCGAGCCAGGCAGTAGTGGTGCATGCCTTTAATCCCAGCACTTGGGAGGCAGATGCAGGCCAATTTCTGAATTCGAAGCCAGCCTGGTCTACAGAGTGAGTTCCAGGACAGCCAGGGCTACACAGAGAAACCTTGTCTCAAAAAACAAAACAAAACAAACAAAAAACAAAAAACTCATTCAACTACACAGTTCTCAGTAAAGTTTAACAAAAGACTGTTTTATAATGTTATTAGTAGACCCTTACTGACTAACCTTCAGGTTATTTTCCTGAAAGGAGTGTATGTGGTATGGCTCGCACAGTTAAGACACTTGGGAGAATATCCCCACTTTGGAACTCATACAAGAGGAATCTCAGGAGCAGTCAAAAGGGCCTCTACCCTTACCTGACCATCACCCAAGTGGAGTCTAACCTCAAGGCATTCAATTATCCCTGCAAGGAGTTTAGGATGAGAGGATATGTTAAACATCTTTCATAGGATAGTTGGCTTAAGTTTTAAAAGTTTAGACTATAAAATTCAAATGCTGGCTGACTCAACTGAATTTTAAGAAAGGCAGTTCCAGATTTAAATTTTTCTTCAGCAATAAATTAAGTTTGACAACAGCCCATTATTTGTTCACAAAAGAAATAAACTGTTATCTGCTCCTCAAGTAGCATGGGATTTTATACTAACACACAGCAGATACCATCACCAAATCTGATCAAAATTATTCTAACCACCAAAGAGAAACACATGCAAGTTTTTTATTTGTCTCACTTAAGTGCTAACTATTAAAGGACGCCTTCCCACCTTGAGTCACTTTTCTGATACCATATAAACCATTTGCTAACATACACCCAATTCTCAGAGCCCAGTAAAGTTCAGGTTCTTACATGAAGGCCAGTGATCTTTTATCATTCTTTGAATTAACTTTCTTCTTGAAGATGATTTTTGAGAAACTCTTCCAAATATGACTTACTCAATATTCCTGAAGTCTGACACAGCCAGTAAACAATCAGGGAAACAAACTGAAAAGGATACAACTTAGTAATCATAGGAACACTAGAGCAGTGGTTCTCAACCTCTTAGTGCTGTGACTCTTTAATACAGTTGCTCATGCTGGGGTGACCCCAACTATAACATTTCTTTTGCTTCTTCCTGTCACTTTGCTACTGTTAGGAGTCATAATATAAATGTGTTTTCTGACGGTCTTAGGTGATTCCTGTGAAAGGGTCACTTGTCACTCCCTTCCCCCAAAAGGGTCATGACCCAGAGGTTGAGAACCACTGCACTAGATGGAAGCAACCTGGGAAACTGTGAGAGAACTCAAAGAAGCTATCCAAGATTTCTTAGCTATACAAACACACGCACGCACACACACGCGCGCACACACGCACACACACACACACACACACACACACACCAACATATCCAACAGTACACCATTAGGACTGTCCTAAATTCTTTAAGCTCTGATGTCAACACTGTCTTTCCAGAATTATGGGTAAAATATGAGGACTGGGGTCCAGATTCCCAGCACCCTACTTTGTAATCCTCCTCTGCTGGGAAGTGGAGGCAAGGAGGAACCCTGAGCTGGCTGGCTAACTAGACTAGCTCAATCAGCAAACTCTGGGTTCACGTGAGAAATCCTGGATTATTGGCAGTGGGTAATCCAACAAGACAAACTTCACACATGAGAGCATGCATACAGATGCATGTACACACACACACACACCATACACCAAACAAAACAAACAAAGCAAGTAATTACTGTTAGGCATGGTCCCGGCACTTGGAGGTTTAGGGGTAGGAAGGTGTAGCTGGCAGGGTGGAGAATTCCAGGCCAGTGTGCGCTATCTCACAAGTTCTAGTCCAGCCTAAACTACATAGTGAAACCCTATCTGAAAACACAAAAGGATCACACACACACACACACACACACACACACACCCCTTGTAATTGGCAAAGACAACAACACCTTGGTGGTGGTGTTTTTATATCAGTCAAGGGCAGAGCAGATGGCAGTCCTTTGTGCACCCCAGCTTGATGGCCAAAGCTGTCCTATGCCTAGGACTCATAAAAATTAAATCAGGTCCAGGCAGCACAGCACAGGAAGAGGAAGACAGACAAAGACCTGCCCTCTGTCCTCCAGCGTACAGCACAGGGGGCGGGGGGGGGGGGCATAGACATCCACTTGCCACCATGCCTGCAGCATGGAAGGAGGATGTCACCCAGGGGCCCACCAGCCACATGGCCAGCCTGCAGGAGGTGAGGAGGGCACAAACAGGACATGGCACCACACATATGAGTATGTGGTGGTCAAATGGGAGAGAAAGAAGTGGAGCAGCTTTAGCATTCTGAAGAGAGATAGAATCAGAGACTTGTCTGCTATGGAGTGGCACAGAGGTGATGCCCACCCTCTGCCCCTCACCACGTCCAGCAGTTGAGAAAGCTGCCCACAGGGTCATGAGCTCAGGGGAGCTATCCTGCCTTTCACTTGGGAGAGCTGGCCCAAGTCAAGACGGAGTGAGGGAGAGAGGAGGAGATAGCTCTGAGGACAGAGCTAGAGAGAGCTGGCCTTGCCACCCTATACTGTGGAAGTGGTGGTGGGTGCCCCTCACCCTTTGAAGCGGTCAGGAGAGCGGGCTCTGAGGTCATGAGAGCGGTAAGCTGGCCCTGCACATCACCTGGGCAGCACAGTAGGGCTGGCCCTGGTAGAAGGGACGTGGGTTAGCAAATCCAGAGGGAGAGAGAACTGGTGCAGGCATGCCATGAGGCGGCAGGAGTGCAGTGTTGAGTGTAGGGGTGGTCATCACCCCTGCACCTCTCGGTCTCTTAGAACAGCTAGGACTGCAGGCATATAGCATGGCCAACACCACTGTAGCTCCTTCCCCAAAGCCCAGTTCTTCAACAGTAACTTTTTTTATTCCATTATCATTTGTCTCCCAAATGATGTCCCCATGCCCTGCTTCCTACATCCTCTGTGTCTTCTGAGTGATTCAATCTTTCAAAGGTTATCTAAAGAAAAGGAGGACTCCATCTAAAAGAGTTAGCTTTAAGATCACTTGTTATCTAGGGCTGGAGAGATGGCTCAGTGGTTAAGAGCACGGACTGCTCTTCTACAGGACCTAGGTTCAATCTCCAAAACTTACATGGCAATACAAAATTGTAACTTTGGGCTTTTGTGGGCAAATGGCACACAGATGTATGTATATGCAGATAAAACACAAAGTAATACAGTAGACAATTTTTTTACAAGATCACTTGATACCTTGTTATCTTTTCCCTTTTTTTTCCACAGGTAAGTCCTGCTATAAAGAGAACAGGCAAAATCTCAGGTGCTAGACTACTGAGCCTTACTTATTGCCCAAATGTTCTTATTCTTCTAAGTAAAAAAGATGAGCAAAAAGAGTAGAATAGAAAAGCTACAACTCCACTTTACTAAAAAGCAGGTTAAGAATGTAGCAATCCAGAGAGCTTACCACCTATGACACAAGTCAGGACAGTTACTTAGGTTCGCTCACAATGTGGGACACAGAGACTGGAGAAGCAGGGTCACAGGTGATGAAAATGGCCATGAACACAATGGTCAGATGGGTCCTCATTTTACTGTATACTGGATCATTCTTAAGACTGAAGGCCCTTCTTAACTATAATAAAAGCCTTTGCAAATGCACTTTTTGCTCTTTTTTATATAAGCACTTGAGATTTACTTTCAAAGAATATCTCAAAAACTGTAAAAGTGCTGCTTTCTTTTTGATCATTCTACATTCACTGTTTCTGCTGTGGATTGCACATGGTGAAACAATTTACTTTCATAAATAAACTTGTGGGCCCGATCGTTTTCTTCGATGCCATTCAATTTGGCCTCATGTTTTTCTTCAGACAAATCTGACCTGAAACAAAATAATGTCAGGCGTGCATAATGCATACTTTAGGAATGAGTTACTACACATTTTAATTTTTGTAATGTTGAAGAAATAGTTCACCTTTGACATTAGTACACAAGTGTGCAGGAACACACACACACACACACACACACACACACACTGGGGAACTATTTAATTGGGAAGAGTTTATAAAGCTTAGAAGAGAAACTCATCAACTTGCTTATCAACTGATTCTTTACAATTTTACTAATATGAATAAAATTTGACTACTCTATCCAAGAACATTTCTTTTGATAAGTATGAGCACACAGTAAAAAAAGAAGTTTTAAAGAAGGAAGACCAAAAGGTGGACATTTCATTCCTTCTTAAAAGGGGGAACCAAATACCCACGGAAGGAGTGGCAGAGATTAACTATGGAGCAGAGACTGAAGGAAGGACAAGCCAGCCTAAATATAGCTATCTCCTGAGAGGCTCTGACAATACCTGACTAATACAGATGTAGAGGCTCACAGCCATCCATTGAACTGAGTACACGGTCCCCAATGAAGGAGTTAGAGAAAGGATCTATGGAGCTGAAGGGTTTGCAGCCCCTTAGGACGAACAATAATATGAACTAACTAATACCCTCAGAGCTACCAGGGACCCAACCACCAATCAAGGACTATACATGGTGGGACTGAATGTTCTGGCAGTATGTGTATAGTAGAGGATTGCAAAGCTGATCATCAATAGGAGGAAAGGACCTCGGCCTTGTGAAGGTTCCATGCCCCAGTATTGGGGAATGCCAGGGCCAATAAGTGGGAGAGGGTAGGGTGGCAGGTATGAGGAGGGGGGAGGCAACAGGGGTTTGTTCTTGTAGTTTTTGTTTGTTATTTGGAGGGGAAACTGGGAAAGGAGAAATTTACATGTAAATAAAGAAAATATCTAATAATAATAAAAAAAAGTTTTATAACTTAATTTATGTCAGTGACAGGCAATTCACGCCCACAGCTTTTTTATATCACCAACTCCAAATTAAACTTTATACAAAAGTCCTGTTTCCAGATCTACGTGTGAACTATTATTATTTTCAACACCCTCAATTCAAATGAATGGCAATATACAAAGAATGTCTTCTCATATTCTGAAGTTATAACTTAAAAAGAAAATACCTCAATATGAAGAGGCCTCAACTCCCTTAGGTAGTTTATGCATGCTCCTCAGGCCCTTTGTCTAGGAAACAAGATAAGTGATCATATACACTTTAAAAATCTATTTACCTCTAGAATTCTTACTCTAAGAGCATAGCTATCTACTCAAAATCCCCATGCTGGGGTGACTTAATACCTCCAACCTCAACATTATGAACTTTTTACAGACAAACCTTAGTGAAAATATTTAACTAGATTCAATCATCTTTTCTTCTCAACAGGCTACTTCTTAAAAGACCCATTTTTGAAAATTCACCTTCAACAACAACAACAACAAAAAAAAACCCACCAAAACTTAAATCAACTTTTCTTCTTCCCCTACATTAAAACAATCAAAATAATTAGCTATCATCCAACTAGCAAGCTTATTTCACTAGAAAGGACTGTGACCAATGAGTAAAAACTAAGAAGCAAAACAAATTAAATTGGTGGCACACACCTTTAATCCCAGCATTCAGGAAGCAGAGGCAGGTGGATCTCTGAATTTGAGGCCAGCCTGGTCTACAGATCGAGTTCCAGGACAGCCAGGGCTACACAGAGCAATACAGTTTCAGAAAGGATTTTAAAAAGGGAGTGGGGGTGGGGGGTAGGGGCAAGAGAGACATTTTCTTTTAAACCTGTATTAAGGCAGGGTACATAAAAGCAGACTTTGAAATTAGGCAGATCTGGAGACCATTGAACTAAAATATGCTTTGTCTATGAAACAAAAGTTTTCACGTCAGTTCCTCAACTGAAAGGTATTACAAAGTAAGATACTGTTGAACTTACACATATCACTTGAAAATTGTTAATGTTTTCTACAACACTGAGTTCCACAAAGGAAGGGTTACAGATGATATGGCTAACTTGCAATTCACAGATTTGTTTATCTTTAAATGATACAAATTTGAATGAACAATTGGTACAGATGTGAATAAACAGACACTTACTAATTTATGTTGAACAGATGTGAATACACAGACACTAATTTATGTTGAAAAGTATATTCCAAAATGTTTAGATGTCTCAGACTAAGAAAGCATTTTTTCAAATACTCAAACTATAAAAAGTGGTTCAATATTGTGGCCAGCCTACAACACCAGAAAACAAATTTACTCCAAGTTACAGAAGCTTCTGGAACAAGTGCCCCAATTCTCCCTACACTTACTCGCACTAGACACAGAGCTCTTTTCTTTATCACATGTACTGCCATTTCTATCCATGTCTAAGTTGGAGGTGAAGTGAGAAGCAGGACACACACTGTAACCACCCCTGCCAGCCTGGGCTTCACAACAAGCTCCTGGGAGGGAGAGCGGGAGGAGAGAAGGTCGGTTCACACTGAGAAGTAACCTCAGGCAGAATGTCAGGGCAGTCCCTATCGTGCCCTTTTAATTTGGGTGTATGTGCTTTCAGGCCCTGTATTGTTTGGATGAAACATGGTAGTGACAATAGGCTAAATCCAAGACAATCAAGACTTTCCAAGTTTTTCATAAGTGAAATAGAATAAAACCAAAACTCAACCACTTCAGAGTTTTCTCTCTAGACAACAAAGCCAAGTCCTTTAACAAACATGGCTTACAGAGTACTAAGGTAAAATTACTGACCAAAACCTGAAAGGGAAGGAATCTGATCCTGGCCTGCAGTCCAAGTGAAGATACAAAGAGAGTTATTTGTACATGCTAGGCTCAGGTTTTACAGAAAACAAATGCAGTCCAGAAAGAAAGTTGTCCTTTATCATGGAGTGGAGGAAGCAAGGTGGCATCCTTGACCACAGGACAAGGCACCAGCAGTCTCTCTAGACTTCAGAGTCTAGGAGGAGGGTGTAAGCACAGCCAGAGACATTGAAGAATTAAGAAAAATATATCGGGTGGGTTGGTGAGCAGGGGGAGGGAGGATGGGATAGGAGTTTTCAGAGGGGAAATGAGGAAAGGGATAACATTTGAAATGTCAATAAAGAAAAGAAAAACATATCAATCAGAGAACACAGGCAGTAGTGATGTGAATGTTCACCCTATGAATGTTGAAAACTTACAGCACAATCACTTAGGAGAAGGCCGGTCTACGGAACTGCTGAGGCTTTAACTCAAAGCCGTTGCAGTGCTGTGGCGTTCTAGGGTTTCACTTTAGAAAACATCAGCCTTGGGATTAGTTACTTCGGAGAACATAGGTGTACTGGTGAATATTGTCAGTACAATGAAGACTATCTTCTATTTTTTCTATACATTCAACACTTTTGAGAGCACAAAGACTGGAGGTCAGGCACAGACAGGTTGCTAAGACACTTCCACATCCGTAGGTTCAGAGCCAGAGAAGGGAAAGTTTAGTTTCTAATGCTTGGTAGACAACCAACTGTCTTCATGTGAACCACTTATGACTTGAAGTATTTAGTCCTGCCTAGTCTGGCCCTAAAACAAAGAAAATCCTCATGGAAAAGCCAAGATTCCAAGGGCTTAAATGACAGATCCTATCTGCTTCGGAATCTATCTTATGCTTCATGAAAGCCAGGATGCTACCAGAGGGGGAAAAGTGACTGCAAGTGGGCACAGATTCAAAGCCATCATCAAATGCAGCCACTCAAGCACTTCCTATTACATGTACTTCTAACTGGAGGATCCAGAAGCTCCCGGCCAGAAAGTGTAGATTACAATGAAATCAGTGGTGGTGTATCCCATCAGGAAGTGCTGCCGGACTGCTGCTGCTGCTAACGGTCCTGGGCTTTAAAAGATCCGGGAAACTTTCTGTTTCTAAACTGCTTGCTTTTGCTAACCATTCTGTCTTCTTCAGAAATGAGGTCAACAGTTTGGTTTTTTTGTCATCTGTAAAGTGAAGAAAAACAT
>JADRCD010221519.1:0-12202 GCA_019843815.1 Montemys delectorum | reverse complement strand
GTGTGTGTCCACTGCATAGGAGCTCCCAGCAGGCTGCTGTCCTGGGATGTGCAAGTGGCCTGACATTCAGAGGGAAGATCCTGAAAGACATCCTTTGGCCCTGCACGAGCAGGAGGCTTGGGAGAAGGTGATCGCAGCCTCTTTCCACATTGTGAGACATTCACAGGAGATACTTGGGCCAAGAGGACTTACTTGATGGATTGGCCCTCCTCGTCAGGGTGTGGTGGTTTCTCACTAGCAACTTCTTCCAAGGGGACCACAGTGAGGCTCTAGAGCCAAGTTACCACAAGAAGGATGAATTTATGAATGAATACATTGTTAGGTCATTTTTTTCCCTTTAGATTGTCTATGTAGCTCAGGCTGGCCTCAAATGTGCCATGTGACCAAAGGTATTGCAGGACTAAACCCAAGGTAAGGGTTAGGTAAGCTCTCTGCCCACTGAATTATGTATGCAGCCCCTACGAGGTAATATTTATAACCTATGTGGTCTAGGTGCCGGGGCTTTGGGTGTATCAGGTGAGAAGGAGTGAGACTGTTTCTTGGTCTTAGTGGGATTGGTGGGATCCCATGGGGAACTGGTCCAGGTGAATATCCCAGCAGGTCCCCACCTGGAGAGGAAGGTAGCTTTATATGAAGTCAAGTACACGGAGAAGTTATCGAGACAGTCAGTTATCGAGACAGCCACCAGAGGACAAGGCTAAGACTATTGGAAGTTTGAAGTCAGCCTGGTTGACATAGCCAAAACAAATCCAGAACTCATAAAGAAGGTGAGAGAGAGAGAGAGAGTAAGAGGCATCAGGGCTCCCAGGACAGGACACTCAAGTGATCTGTAGCAATGTCAGAATGATAGAGAGTTTAGGAGACAGAGTGCAAATGCTGATAAGCATTGGAGGGAGTGGGGGAAGTGGAGGTCATGGGTTTGTGGATATCTGTCCACGGAGAAGGGGAGCTCTTAGCCAAGCTAGTCACGTTGTGGGGGAGGGAAGGGAGGCAGGGGAACAGGGGAAGGACAAGAGGGTAGGATTGGGAAGGGCACACACAAGTGGTCTAATCTTTAATCATTGACTGAAGGGACTTACTGAGCACGAAGCAGAGTCTTTCTCACGAGCTTCTGGGCCATTCTCCTGTGTCCACCTCCCATCTCACCATAAGGATGGGAAGGTTACAACACTTGCTTTCATGTGCACTTTCTGCTCATTCTGGGTTGTCAGACTTTGATGGTCTTTACCCACTGAACCACCTAGTCTACTCTGCACTCACTTGTTGAGATGCCGCTTTCCTTGTGAGGGAGTGAGTCCCTTTACCAGGCCCACCTTACTGGAAACACCTCTGGCGTCCACTGCTGGAAACCCTTTCATCTCTTTTGACCAACTGTCTCAGTCACTTCTTTGGGACCCCAGTCCCTATTATTGAGGAATTGTGAAACTCTCTTTGGTGGTTTGAATGAAAATGGTCCAAACTGGCTCATAGGGAGTGGCACTATTAGGAGGTGTGATCTTGTTGGAGTAGGTGTGGCCTTGTTGGAGGAAGTGTGTCACTGGAAGTGGGCTTTGAGGTTTCAAATGCTCAAGCCAGGCCCAGTGTCACTCTCTCTCTCCCTGGTGCCTACCAATCCAGATGTAGAGCTCTCGGCTCCTCCTCCAGCACCGCGTCTGCCTGTGCGCTGCCATGGTTCTTGCCATGATGATAATGGACTGAACCTCTGAATCCGTAAGCCAGTCCCGATGAAATGCTTGCCTTTCTAAGAATTGCCTTGATCATGGTTTCTCTTCACAGCAATGGAAACTCTCACTAAAACACTCTACGATGAGTATGAATGAGGTACAAGCATTGCCCACATACAAATCCCTAGTATCTATGAATTAGGACAGCTATAGAAAAAAGTACGTATTGGGTTGTTAATGAGCTGATTTAAAAATGGGAATATTTTCCTGAGTTTTCTGGCTGTGCCCAATATGCATTGAGAGTCTTTAAAATGGAATAGAGAAGGAAGAGGTAGTCACATGGAGGCATGGGAAAGACTTGGCTTTGAAGATGGAGAGGGGTGTAGCTAGGCTCCAGATGCTGGACAACCAAGGAGAGCGTCCACTCACCCTAGCATACCTAGGTACCAGCAGGAACCCAACTCTGTCAGTACCTTGGCTCCTGTCTTGGACTTCTGAGCCCCAGAACTATATGACAATAAATGCGTTTTGTTTTAAACCACTGGTTTTCAGTTGTTATACCAGCCACAGAAAGCCATCATGTTTCAGTAGCGTATGAGGTTCCTGTCTTGACAAAAGAGAGTAACCCACATGGATCTCAGATGGGGAAGCCTGTCGCTGGGCTTCCAGGATGTTGATTCAAAGTTTAGCTGGCACTTAGCAATCAGCAGCTTCCAGAGCCATGCCGGGGTGACGGCTGGCTTAAGCTTCACCCCAGTGAATTCTTTTCTAGATTCTCTTCCTTCATGGACCACAGGAACAGGACATTTCATTTACTTGACACATCTGTCTTTTTTCCTGCCCTCCCTCCATCTTCAGTGCCTCACTTTCCCCTTCTCTTTTTCCCTCTCCTTCCCCTCTCCCTTTCCCTCCTCCTTCCCTTCTCTTTCCTTCCCCTCGGCTTCCTCTTCCTCTTCTTCCCTCTCCTTAATTTCCCCTTCCCTTCCCTTCTCCTCTTCTTCCCTCTCCTTCCCCTCTACCATTCCTTCTTCCTTCCCCTTCCCTTCCCCTCCCCCTCTCTCCCTTCCCTCCTTTTTCCTGTTCCCTTCTCCTTCACTTCCTTTCTCATCTCTCATCCCCTCCTCTCTTCCCTTTCCTTTCCCTTTTTTCTCCTTCCCTTTCCCTCTTCCCTTCCTCCCCTTCTTCCCTTACCCCTCCCATCTCTTCCTCTCCCCCTTCCCCTCCCTCTCTTTTCCCCTCCTTCTTCCCTTCCCCTCCCTCTTCCCTTTTCTTTCTTCCCTCCCTTCCTCTCCCTTTTCCACTCCCTTCCCTGTCCCTTCCTCCTCCCTTCCTTCCTTTCTCCTTTTAAGACAGGATTGAGTTTAAGCCATCTTCTCTCTGTGTAGCTTAGGCTCTGGCCTCAAATTCATCATCCCCCTGTCTCAGCCTATCATGTGCTGGGATGCAGGCATGCATTCTCACACCAGACTTTGTATCTCCTTTCTTGTCCTTACATTTCCTAGCTGCTCTTCTATGAATTATTACATCCCCAACATGAGTTTCCTGACTCTATTTAAGCCTAACACTTTCTGGGGAGTCCTGACATTTGCACTCACACTGCCCCAAAACTCAGATCAACAAAGCCCGACACAGCAACCCAGTCAGCCAGGGTAGAGGTGTGTCAGAATCATGGTGACAGAAAGGCTGCTGTGCACCGTTCTCCACCCCCTACATGTCATCCAGGTTCCCTTTACAGTGTAAAACCTTAATTTCCATTTGTCTTTGGAGCTCTCGGGGCATTTGAAATAAAGAAAGAGAAGAATAGCCATTGTGTTCCTCAGGGGATTCTACTGTGCACAGTCAGTACTTCTGCTTGGTAGCAAGAAACAGTGACCCTGCCTTGAGTTCGAGCTCTCCAAGGCCTTGCAGCCCACCCCAGGGCCAGCAA
Source organism: Montemys delectorum (assembly GCA_019843815.1). Classification (NCBI taxonomy): domain Eukaryota; kingdom Metazoa; phylum Chordata; class Mammalia; order Rodentia; family Muridae; genus Montemys; species Montemys delectorum. The sequence continues at coordinate 8,611 of JADRCD010221519.1, read as the reverse complement.
GACTCCACAGCAGTAATCACGGTCCCTTGTTTGAATGAAGGTCAGAGCCATGACACCATTTTGCGTTAGGTAGTATAAAGTTTGTTTATTGACACTGTTCTTAGCTTTGGGAGCTGGAGAGATGGCTCAGCAGGAAGAGAAGCCAGAGAAGAAGTCAGGGCACCTTCCTGTTAAAACCCAGTTGCTCTGTCAGTAAATCTGAGTGGAGGGGAGGAAGCATCTAATTAGAATTATAACAGCATCCCCAGCCTGCTCCCCCTTTGTGCTGTATTGTTCAGACTGATTTTATTTTTCAAATTGCCAGTTTAAAAAGACATCACTTGAAAGGTACACAAAGATCAGCCCTCAATTTTCAATTTTGGCTCCAGTCTCACTGTAAGGGAGCATCCGTTGCCAGTGGGTTTTTTTTTTTTTTTCCTCTCAGTCTGCTGCAGCCACGTTAGAAATCCACTCGGGAGGGAATACATATTCAGGTTTGTGTGAAGAAAAACTAAAATGACTAAGTGCAGCTGGAATCATTTAGAGAGAGGCAAAGCTGGGCCAGAAGGAAGGAACCTGGGTACCTGCTGTTCCTTACAGCATGGCAGATCACAGGTCTGTGTCTCCTGCAAAAATGCCTACCATGCATGGGCCAGGATGGTTGAACCCTAAGTTATACATGGGCTTGCTGTGTAAGTGTGAGGCCTCACGTGTCATGAGCAGCACGTGTCCTCTCTAACCCTAGTGTTGGGAATAGGGGGAAAGGGGGATTGCTGGGGCTTTTGGCTTCAGTTGACTTGGTAAATTTCAGGCTCAATGAGAGATCTGCTTCAAAAAATAAGATGAGAATTGACAGAGGAAAACACGCGCGCGTGTGCACACGCGCGCACACACACACACAGAAAAACACACACAGAGACAGACAGACACAGACATACAGACACAGACACACATACACACACGGGGGGGGGGGAGAGAGAGAGAGAGAGAGAGAGAGAGAGAGGGAGGGCGGGAGAGGGAGAGAGGGAGAAGTCTTGGTTCTTGAAAGAGTGCAGAATTGCATAAAAAAAATACTACATTTCTTTTCAAAATATCCTACCTGGCAATTAGTGTGTAATAAAAGAAAGGGTGTGTTTAAACTGAAGCAGCTCTATAAACAGATACTCAACCATTAATTCTAATTTAATTGCTTCACTGTGGGCACCGTGGAGATTTCAGACCACGGAACAAGCATCTTCTCTACACTCGTTTAGCTAAACAGCGTGCCAAGGACTGCCTTGGCCGAGTGACTGATGCACACACCGTCCTACCTCCAGCAATGCACCCTTTGCCAGGCTCAAGATCCTCAGCTTCTCCTGGGGCTCAGGCCAACAAACCAATGCTGTGGGCTGGGCTGTAGAGGCCAGGCAGCTAGCACACGGAGGAGGTAAAGAATCAGAGCTTTCTTACAGGGCATCATTTTAACCTCCTCCAAACCGGCTGCCAGTTTTACAACCAAGCCTGGAGCTGCAGATTTCAAGCGCTGATTATTCCTGTTCTGTGAGAAGAACAGACTTTGCCTCCAGACCCCACTTCCCAGCTCCTTCTCATTCCCATCCAGCGGACGCAGAGAGGTCACTGTTTTGTCTGTTGGTACCTCCTGTTTGTGCCCTTATGACTGGTTACCGAGCTAGAGATACAGGGTGACCCTTCTTTGCCTCTTTGTGTTTGGGGCTTTCTTCTTCGGTTTCATTCGCTCTCATCATGTCCCCATAGCTTTGAACAGCAGGGATAAACCGATGGTCCCCACATTCCTATCTCTAGCTCAGGCTCCTCCTCCAGTCTCCAGACTGCGTGGATATCCCGTCAGCTACTCAACACACCCACCGACTCAGTTCCCAACCTCAGTAACTATGAAAACACAGCTCTTTATCCTCCACCTACAATCACCGATGCGCTCCTTGCCCCAGTTCCCAGGGCTCCACCTGTTGGCTGTGCAGAAGCATGTCAGGGGAGGAGGGAAGCTTTATTCTCCCCTGACTCTGTCTATCACCACCCCTCTCCGCTGCCCCCTCAGTTCATCTCCTTGCTAGGTGTCACAGTGTGCCCCCATAATTGGCCTCTCCCTTCACCACTACTCCCCGACAGCCCATTTCAAGACAGCAGTTGAGCCGTTCTTTTGGAATATGAGTCCAAGTATAGCAGCTCCTCTGAGTCTTTCTTTCTGTGGCCATATGAGTCTCCACACTGAGACACAAAGCTAAAGGCATGGGTAGGGGAGCTTTCTGACCTGCTGGGTGCCCTCCTGTCTTAGTTAGGGTCTCTATTGCTGTGAAGAGACAGCATGACCACAGTAACTCTTGTAAAGGAAAGCATCCAGTTGGGGGGTGGTGGTGCATGCTCTCAGTTTCATGGCGAGGAGCACATCAGCACACAGGCAGACATGATGCTGGAGAGGTAGCGGGGAGTTAACATATGGATCCACAGGCAGCAGGAAGAGAGAGACACTGGATCTGACTAGAGCATTTGAAACCCCAAAGCCTACTTGAGTGATACGCTTCCTCCAACAAGACCACACCCCCTAAAACCTCTCAAGTAGTTCCACTCATCAATGGCCACCACATTCCATTCCTTGGCCCTCCATAGGCTTGCAGCCATATCAAAATGCAAAAATGCACCCAGTCCAACTTCAAAAGTTCCCGTAGTCTATCACAGCCTCAACATTGTTTACAAGTCTAACGTCCACGTCTCCCTTCTCAGAACCTCCTCAGTCACTCTGCACTCCTGAGCCCAGATACCCACAGGGCTTCCCTGTTCTGGGTTTAAGACTTTTCCAGCTGCCTTTTCTGAGTGCTCTCCTTGAAGCCCAGCCTCCATCTTCCCCTTAGCACTCCCATCCCGGTGTGATTGTCCCCCCTAACACTAACACTACCTCTGACTATCATCCAGGTTCTTGAACTGTGGGTCATGCTGTGTGGGGTCCTGTAATCAAATGTGGGTGGGGCAAACAATTTGGCAACAATAAAAAGTTTCTGAATACTCAACACTCAACTTCAGTTCAAAATCAAATGCTCATTGAATCTGAGGTGCTTCCGGCAGTGCTCAGCTGCGTTGCTCACATGACTTGGCGTTGCTCACATGACTTGGCTCTGAACACACAAAAGGCCCACTCACACTTCAGTGTTGTAGTGTCCCATGCCACCAATCAACGTTACTCCACCCCTGGCTCAGATCTGAGATTGTTACGGTTTCTGCACTGTGGTATTTTAACTGTACATACAAAGGGCTCTGTTCTTACACAAAGACTTTTCACGTTTCCTGATCCTCATTCCTTAGCGTGCATCAAAGTAGTGTGGTTTGGAATGTAGAGAGTTAGAATGTCTACCTTTAAAAAAAAAATCTCTCTTTGAGTGGTTGAGTTGAATTCCGTTAAGAAGAAGTTAGGACAAAATTCCCAACAATCTTTGAAGTAGCCCTAAATATAGTTTTGGCACTTTGGGCTATGTATTTATGCAAAGTGACATCCCCATCATTGATCATAAGACACTGATAAACTCTGAAAAATCCTGAAGATACCTTGTGTCTTGCACTATCAAAAATTCAGCCAAGATTTCTTTGTGTAAAAACAAGCCACACATCCATCACCAGTGTGCAAGCTTGCTTTCGTGTTACCAAATGCTTAAATTGTATATAGCAGAAAGTTGCCTTAGAATAAATGTCTTTATAACACATTATTATTACTTGCTTCATTTGCATACCCGTTTTACACGCCTGTGGATCTGGATCCTATGCAAGTTTTCTGGGTGAAAAGAGGTCATGCATTAAGAGCCCCACTCTGACATGCTGCAGATCTTGCTGACTTCCAAACTGTGCAGCTTGCTAGAAGGTACCATGAAGGTAGATTTTTTTTTTGTTTTGCTTTATTTATTTCTGCATTCCCTAGTGCTCAGGATGGGGTCTGGTCCTTAGAAGGGGCTCAGCAAATTATGGCCAAGAAGGGATTTGCTGAGCTGTGGAGACAATCTAGTGGCAACTGTTACCAAATATTTCTCAATATTCTGCAGGGAGAAAACTCAGTGAGATATCCTGCATATTCAGTAATTCAGTAATCTTCCCATTTAAAATGGGAAGTTCCATGTGTGATTTATTTTATTATTTTTACATGCATGGGTGTTTTGCCTGCATGTAGGTCTGGCACAAAGCCAGAAAAGGGCATCAGATTCCCTGGAGTAGAGTTGCAGATGGTTGTGAGCCACAGTGTAGGTACTGAGAACAGAACCCTGGGCCTCTGGAAGAACAACTCATGCTCTTAAAGACCACCAAGCTACTTCTCCAGCTCCAAGAGTGAGATATATTTTTGAAATCATTTTTATCTGCATATGTGAGTGGAATGCTTACAGAAGCCAGAAGAGGAGGCAGGCGTTAGATCTCTTGAGCTGGAGTTAACAAGTAGTTGTGAACTCCCTGAAGTGGGGGCTTGAACCAAACCCATATTCTCTTTAAGGACATACAGTATGCACTCTGAGCCAACTCTCCAGCCATCGGGTGAGGTCTAAACAGCTGACTACATTTCTGCAGATGCAGGGAGCTCACAGTGACTAGAGAATCAGGAATAGGGGCTCAGCCATAGAATAATTATAGAATAAAGTTAGGGTTGGGATCTTCCAGTGTCTGTCTCTTATAAGGCTTCCTGTGCCCAGCTTTTCAGGTTATGCAGAGCCCTGTTTGAAAGGATGTGTGTGGCTGTCAGCAGCTGGGGTAGTGGGCTGAGGCCTTGCTTGGGATTTAGTGTATGGATTTCTCTGACCAACTGCCAGTTCCTTGCATCCCAGGGTCTGATGGCCTTTTGTGTGCGCCTGCCTAATCAACCACCTCTATCTGCAAATGGAAAGCTCCCTGCTGTGGAGTAAAGAAGGACTCTGGCAGGCCTGAGTATCTTTACCTTTGTCTTCCACCCATGTTTGGTCCAGGATGGTTCAGATGACCAAAGTCCTCTAGGGTATCTTTGTATCTAATTCCTGAAGCTTCTTGGGTATGCGTGTGGTGAGCAACCCACTCCTTCCCTTGTTCTAGGTCACTGAGGTACCATCTCTGTCTTACTGCCTTACTAACTGCTTCAGACTGCGTGCCTTCTGTCAGCATTACCTTCCTCTATCCTCATTCACTACCTGATGATTTCAGAAGCTTTGGGGGAGCAACAGGGATGCCACGCCACACACTTTGTGGCATAAATGTGTTCCTGAGACATTTCCCTCCACATAGGGCTTAGTTATCTTTGCCTTTCTGATGATTTCAACTCCCCTTTACCAGCTGCTTTTCTCTGTGTCCTGAGAGGCTGACTGTCTTGGGTCACAGACGTCATGTACTTTTTGGCTTTCAGTTTGGCTAGATGGAAACTTTGGGAGGTGGAATGGGGAGAAAAGGCTTGTTTTTTTTTTTTTTTTTTTTTTTTTTTTTTTGTTGTTGTTGTTGTTGTTCCCATTAGCTTCTTCCCCTTTTACATTGGACTAATTGTTGGACCTCTTGCATTGGCTTGCAGCCCCACCTCCCTGCTCCCTCTTTCCCCATGATCTTCCTCTTCCAGTAGCAAGAAAGCAAGGGCGGTCCCTCCTGCATCTTTGTAACAATGTGCTTTTCAAGAGCCATTTCCTCACCTGACTTGGGCTACATGTTTTCCAAGGTTGTTTCTCAATAAGCCCTTCTCCCCCTAACTCCTCAATTCTCCCATCTCAGCCCAGTTCTTATTCTCAAGATCAGTTTCTGTGTTTTAGTTCCCCCCACACCCCCCCTTTCTTGCCCCTCCAGGGAATTTGGGGTGGGATGGGGGTATGTTTGATCTTTTACTGTCTTCTTCACCAAGCTGGCTTCCAGACTGTAGGGACCAGCCTTCTATTCACCCTCACAGAGCAGCAGTAAGTTCCTGCTCTGAGCAAGTGATGGGACAACTACTTTCCTAAGCCTGCTAGGATAATGTCTCAGCATCAGTGGTCCAGCACCCTGTACTACTTTGTATCTTGCTCTGTGGATGCTCATGGCAGCACCTGCTGCACGTCCCTGTGCTGAATGATGTAGCAATTTTCTTTTGAATCTTGTAGGTGCCCAATGAGAAGTTGAGCAGTCAATAATGTCTGACTACATGGTTTAGAGATAGACTTTGTTTATCTGGGGCTGGAGAGCAGATGCCTACACAGGCTTGTTCAATCATCGTTTCACAGTGAATCCTTTGCTGTTTTATTTCTGTGTTGTTTTTCTGAAGGGCTGTTTCTCCTTACGCTTCCTGAGGTGGCTTTGAACCAGCTTGATCAAACTGCAAGCAGCCGTGTGAGGTGAAAACTCACCACTCAGGGGAGAAAGAAGCTGGAACCAGGCACCACAGAATGAAGAAAACCCAAGAATAAAACTGCAACACCACCACCCTGCTGAGTGACACTGAGGTAGAGCCTGAGCCCTCAGTTAGAACTACAGTTTCTCTGGGGAGGGACAGGGCTAGCAGGGAACTGTTTGGTCAGGACCAGGTATCAACTGCCCAGCTGTCTCTGGCCCTCCTATCTCATGGCAACCCTGCAAGCCAATCATCTCAATGCTTTCCTGTTCCTTCCTCCAGAGGCGGGGGTGGGGGTGGGTAGCTAAGTATCTGGTGTTTGGGGACAGACAAGATGGTACTGAGTGTCTAGCATATAACTTTAACTCTAATCTCTCCAGGCTGCAGTCCCCTCACCTGCAAGGCAGAAAGCAAAAAAAAAAAAAAAACTAGGGCTTGGCGTTGGTGGCCCTGAGAGCAGGAGCTTATTAATGGAGATTAGCAGTTGGTGGAATACAGAGGAATTCTGTGCTGCAGGTAATGAACCCTCTGGTGCTGGAGGTATGCAAGGCTTAACTCTTTGTGGTGCTTCAAGCCCTGCATGGGGAGAGTGAGGACTAGCCTGGTCAGCCTGAATTAATCCCATCAGTAGCAGAGGGGAGGTTTTGATTTTGTTAAACAGAGTCTGGGATTTCACGTGTCAGCGTGCTGCCTGGCAATTAAAATCAGGAGAGTTTAATCTGAAGAGAGTTCCAGCTCTGTTGTTTGCCCTTTTAATCTTGTCTGTTGCCATGGGAACGGCAAGTGATTGCAATCACCACTGTTTGTATTGTGAGCCTGCTCCCATCCATGTGGCTTTTGAAAAACAAGAAATAAAAATCTTGACTTCTGCACACCACTCATTACTATTCAGAAGGAACCAGGAAGTTCCGTCAAAGGCTTCCTTCCTAGCACATGCTCTGAGAGTCCCACCAGCCCCACTTCTGACCTGCTTTCTTCCGGGGGCCCCTCCAGTCAGGTGGCTCTGCCATGTGCTCGGAGCATCTCCGGCAGGATGAGATGCTGGGTGAGCCAGGGACCCATTGCTGGTTACCGAGCCTCCCTCAAGGAGCGATTTATATGCCAGGGGTTGTTTTAGTTCCTCCAGATCACGGATGTTAGTTTTTAAGTTTTACACTTATTTATTTACTTCGCATGTGTGTGGTTGTGCACACACAGGTGAGCGTGTGAGCACAGGCGAGTGCTTGCCTAGCCCACGTGTGGAGGTTGGAGGGCCCCTTTGGATTTTGCTTTCTCTCTTGTTTGAGACAGAGCCTTTCTTTTGTTGTTCTCTGCTGTGTGTTCCAGGCTAGCTGGTCCTGCAGCTTCTGGGGATTCTCCTGTCTCTGCTCCCATGTCTTTTTAGGAGTGCTGGGATTACAGATATGATTTTATGTGGATTCTGGGGACTCAAACCCAGGTCTTCACGCTTGCACAGCAAGGACTTCACCCACTGTGCTATTTCCCAGCTCCTTGTGGAAGCTGTATTAGCTTCATCATCTCAACTGTGATCGCTTCCTAAAGGAAGAGAGATGCTGTCCGGGAGTAGTGCCCCTGTGAAACGAAGAGCTGGGACCAGCAGTTCCCAGTATGTTGGTCTGAGAACTGTATGGTTGTTTCTTTTTTTAGGGGCATACTGGTCACCTGCAAAGTTACAGCGGCAGCCTGCTTGTCTTCTGGCTCCTGCGGGCCTTGAGATTCAGGCTCCATGGCCTAGAGGAGATGACTTCAGCCTTCCTTCAGAGGACTCCGAATACCTCTGCCTCCTCTCACAGCTTACAGAATGCTTTATGGTGAGAATGTGAAAATGTTGGCCCACTGCCCAGACCTCATTGATTAAAGCATTTTTCTTCGAGTAGAGAGAGACTCCAGTGAGCATTGATCCCACTCCGGTGTGTAACAGCTGAGAATAAACTGTTGGGTGAGGAAGGGACTTGCCAGAGGTCAGGGGATAAGAGAGCATCTCCCAGCCCTGGTGGCTTGTTTTGCGTAAATCTGACCTCATTGTAAGACATGCCTCGGGCTGCTTCATTTCATAAACCTTGAAAACTTGAAACTCCTGAAAAATGAAAATTTGAATACATACATGCCTCATATCAAGTCCCTTTAGAGAAGATACAAGCTGGTTCAATGTGCATTAAATTCTAGAAATGCATACCGAATGGCCACAATGTTTTCAAGTTAGAACCACAAGTTAGGCCAGGAGAATGTTGAACTCTCACTGATTCCAACGTTAGCTCCGATGATCTCTAGGTCTTCTAGTCGTGTGATCTTGAGGGATCACTCCATGTCTCAGGTCTTCAGTCTTGCTCC